>KZ809010.1:0-13570 GCA_000696205.2 Oncopeltus fasciatus | reverse complement strand
ATATATTCCAATCTGTTTTATAGTCGCAGATCGGTTGAACCTTCTTGCTATTATTATAATAATTGTTCCATTTAAATACTCATATGTGGTTTAACTCTTTCAAGTTCTATTTCTACTGAACATAAATTAATTTGCTAAAGTTGAGAATATGCAAGGCATCGAAGTAAATACTGTCTTTCCCAAGCGTGAAAATCTCCAATATCGCTCTCTTCTGTTGAAGGGACGCTGTTACAAAACTGTAAGAATGATATAGAGGATTTATACCTCTCGAAATAAGGTTTTCTTAGATAACTTCCGCTCTAAGAGTGAAGCACACATCCACCAAAGTGGTTAATAAATTGAATAAAAACTTTCAATTAATGTTTGCATCTGACGCCATAATGTCACCCATGTAATTATGACTATTTTATATTATTAGAATAAAAACAATAAAAGCAGGGAATTAAAAATACTATTTTTCTTATAAACTATTTTATTCGCAATATTTTGGAAACACAGTCCGTTGTGCAGAAACTGCTTAAACCAAGTAAATGCCTTGAAGAACTTGTGTAAGAATGATCTCAATTCTATCGGTCCTATTTTCCTTAAAAACGAAATTCGTTGATATATTATAGAGTTATACCATGAGGGTCTTTTAGTAGTCACAATAGTTTTACGAAAGCTTTCTGGCTTGATCACTCTCCAAAACATAATGACCGACTAAAACGAATGAAAGACGTCTTTGTTGTACACAATTGTAATCACACCCGTGGGTCACTGACATGTCGCCTGGGTTTCTTACAGGAACTGACAGAAATATGTATGGTGGCTCCTTTGTCTTATGGCGTCTTTCCTTGGTGTGACCATTTGGCCCATCCCCATCAACCCTTATCCAGTCAGTACGACCCGGACGGTTCCTTGGAAAGCGGTCAGTTTCAGAACGTACAGCTTCTTTGAAAAGTTGGCTTTCTGACTCTTCTTTTCTTCTCTTAATCTGCGAATCAATCGCAAAAACAAAGCGTCAAAGGCTAACGATATACAAGACAAGAGAAAAATTAATGAGAAATTTGTCTATAACATAAAGGAAGATAAATATAAGATAAATTATTCCGGGGAGGGGGCGAAGGCGGCGTTGGAAGCTAAGCCCTGATAGTGTAAGGAGACGGGGGTAGGAAGTATAAATACTGCGGGTCCCGTGTCGGGGGGTTGACGGCTGTTCGCCTAATTTCCTGGGCCAGGTGTGGGGGAGATAAGGCCAAGATGTATGGCACCGGCTCCGGCGAGCCTTAATAGGGAGTCGTCTATCAATGATTTATTAGATATTTTTATCTGTCAAACCTCTTCTCGCGGCCGGGGGTGGGGGGAGAGCCGGCGGCCCGAGATTACGGTGCCACTCTAATGGCGCGTCATTAGGTCGCTTCGTTCGTCTTTTCTTTCCCAGCGTCCTCCCCCCCTGCCTCCCAAGTTTTGGAGCTTTTAGGGGTTGGTGTCCCGCGCAAAGATGGAACGGAAAGATCTTGCAAGCGGTATAGTACAGTAACGGCCTGGAACACAAGACTTCCCCCAAAAGTCTCATCCTACTCCAATATCTTGATTATTTTAAAATTTAGTTATCTCACATGATATCTAAATATGATACTTTGAAGGCCTTTGAATGTCCAAGACTTATTATTAAACCCCCATACCTGTAAACTTAGAGTGGCAACTATTCCGAAAGGTCAGTCAGTCATTTGCCTACACCAATCTCTGGCCCCATAAATATATCCCCGTAAGATTATATTACATATATTGGGAATGAATAAAAGTGAGAGACGTATAAGTCCATACTGAAATAAATACATCTCCTTAGACTAGATTACACTAATGATATATTCTGCACATAAATGCTGCGAGTTAACCTTTACTATTCCATATCTAACGAAGAACTTTGATGGGGAAACATTGAAGCTTTTGATACAGCGAAGAATGTTCGCCGGAACCAGCACTGCTAGTACTTTTACCAAGGACATAATATATTCTAGAGAGGTAGTTGCTGACCAAGCTCTCTGGAGGATTAGATACGGGAGCTTGTCAAGACGGTCCTTGAATTCTCACTCCGACAACTAGATCAACCACATATCAGTTTTTATTTACAAGCTAATGTCCCTTTCAATTTGCTTAAACCTAAGTTACTAAATATATGGAAAAAAAGTGTTGGTTCTTTGAAACAAAGGATGTGTTATAAAAAAAAAATAGTTTTTTTAATACAAAATTATAGCAATTAATGTTTTATTGTCATATATACCAAAAGACAGACAAAAAATGAGCAGAGCAGACTAAGATAATTTCCCATGGCTTCGTATTAAAATTCAAAATTTAATTTTCATCCGACCTGTTGTTTTCTATATTTTCTGAAAGGTGTAAAATTATTTTGAGAGGACTCTAAGGATCATGCCTCTGTATAGGATCGAATAGTAATTAAAATATAAACAAAATTTAATAAGGAAAAGAGTTCTATAGCTTTTGGACAAAGGAAAAAATACCATTTACTTGAACGATTATTTAATTGATTAATACGATTTACGTTTAATGTAAAAAGAAAAAGTTCGTCTTGCAGAATCTTCCTAATCCAAACAGACCGCCGATTTTTCAAAAATATCAATATAAAAGAGAGTAAATGACGAAATTTACTATAAAATTAGGGGGAAAAGAAAAAAGAAGAACAATGTGTGAAGAAGTAGGCACACGAACAGGTAGAGAAAAGTGGAAGGGTGCGGTTAACCTGAGGTGTTACATTCGTAATTCTCTTCTTTAACGAAAATGTAACACAAAAATTCTATCGAGCATGATCGTATAACAACTGAAGTATAACGAATACCTTTCTCCCTCATCCAATTTCAACCAAAAAGCTTTTGAGGTTTTTAGCTGATTTTAATGTATTTCCACGTGTTAAAACCGAAAAAACAAAAATTATATATTAGCTCTTGTTTTCAAGATATAGTATCATTCTATTATATATATATTGAGTTTTCAACAAATGAAATATTTCATCACCAACAGTAGGTACACATGTTTGTTTACATAACACCCCTCTCATCAGCTGTTCATAAGTAGTAAACATAACCTTTGCGAGTTTGTCAATTGTACGCACGTGGTTGCTATTGAAATTATCGTGTGAAGTTGATTTTTAAATTAATTTAAGTGCTGATCTGAAATGCCTCGAAAGTGTGTGAATTCTGTCGATAGCTTTTGCTATATAATATATGTGGTGAAATAACATTTAAGGCTCAGTANTAACTGAAATACCAAACTAGATAATTTTTCTGAGAATAGTTCAAACACCCAATTATACCAAACACACACATATAGTCCACACCTGTGCATACGTCGCATGAATCACACACACACATATATGCGCATGTAAATATGTACATTAGGGGAAAATGTTAATGTCCATAGAAGCAGGGATCGATCACACAGAAAAGCAATACTGGCAAATGCCAATCACGGAATCCTCACCTTTAAATAGAGTTGTGGAGCCACCTTATTATTAAGGCACCGTATTTGTTACTTGATAAATAGAAATGAGAACATAATTTTGGACTTACTGATGTTCAATACAAAAATGTAGGACTTAGAAAAAATAGAAAAGTGTCGTCATATGTATAGAAGTAGTCTACTTTCGACAAGTTTCTTTGTTCGCACGTTGCGTTGCAGTGCAAGCAAAGAGATATATTTCAAGCGATATCTGCGAGTATTCTCTTTGCGTGCTCAGCGGGGGCGGGAGTTCGCCACAGAAGACTAGCGCACTTGACGGAAGGAGTCAGTTACATCGAGGAGATACAAGTCTGAGAGGGCCTCGCTTCTCGACGAGAGGTCTCTCCTGGAGGGTTCCGGACGGGCCTACAAAGGGAACCGCGACTGCTCAAGAGGGTACTCGATCCCTCAGGCAGCGGTCGAAGTCCGCGATAGCGCCGAGCGGAAGCCGAATTCAGCAGAGGGCAGCAAGACACGAGAGGTCTCCAGATAAGTCATTCAGCTCAAGTCGAGTGCAAGCTCACCTGGGAGACCACTCCACAGCCACTCCGAGCACAAAGAAGGCGGCTTGAGTTCCCCCCTCGAGGAAGTCACACACTCCAGTGGCCTTCCGCCTACACTGTGGTCCCTGACTCACGGGGGAGGACTTAGCTCGGTAGGCGCGGCGTAGCATCAACCGCAATAGGGAATCCAATGCTTCAATCAAGGTAATATTGCTCCTCTCTAAATTGCCGGGAGTATGTATTAGCTGGAGTATTCATTGTTCATATGCATACACGCACTATGCCAACTAGACAGATCTCCCCCTCAATTTTCATCCAGTACATACGTTTACCAAGAGGTCATTATAAAAGCATTTGCATAAATAAGTAGAGATAAGAGTTGACATCAACTAAATAACTGTACTAAATAAGTAATTGAAATAATTCCCAGCGTCCTCCCCCCTGCCTCCCAAGTTTTGGAGCTTTTAGGGGTGGGTGTCCCGCGCAAAGATGGAACGGAAAGATCTTGCAAGCGGTATAGTACAGTAACGGCCTGGAACACAGTGGTAGACAATGTTTTATAGCTAATTTTGGAATTTAGGGTTTAACAATGATGAAATGAGTTAACAGTTGATGATTAACCTGCTGAAGTAGTGGAGTCCNTCATGCGTCCTACGCTTCTAATTTGTCATTTACTATTATTTATGTCAGTCCTTTAAGAACACAACAGATATAGAAAACCTGCTAATCTTTGGTAGCTCCATGGCGGTATTTATATACTTCTAATTTGTGTAGAAATATAATATACCAAAAATAAAAAATGACAGATTTATCAAGGAACAATTTATTATATATTACTTCTGGAAATCCACCGTAAACCATAAGTGAAATTTAACATTAGAAGTAAGTATATGATGAATGAGGGAAGAGATAATTTTTTCTTCAACCTACTTTGAATGTACAATGCGAAAGGAAATTGAAAACATTCAATTCTCATAAAGACAATAAATTGAAATCTGCATAGTAGGAAATAAAGTAATAATTTTTTTCGTATTTATTAAATTTCATTGGGAAGGAAACGTAGAAAAATGATATTCGGATAGGTACCAGATCATTTAGTACTTTTGACGAAGGAATTTCTCCTTTCTTCGACGATGGGACCATCAACAAAATCTTGAAAAATTGTTTCAATTTCTTTTGTCTCTTAAACATTTTTTTTTTTCTCCACTTCTCTTTTTTTTTTCTTTTTTATTAAGACCCATTTAGCAAGAAAGCAATCTTTAGGCAAAAAAAAATAAAAATGAAAAAAGCGCCACTAAGATGAATCCCTCAATCAAAGCTGACAGTAGGAGATTTATGCCTTGTTCTTTCTCAGATGAAGTCAGTAATACGAAAACTTTTCTGTACACCTTAAACGGAAATGACCGGACTGAAGGGGTCTTCTCTGGAGAAGTTTTCAAATTTGACAAATGTCTTTATTAAGTTTTGACAGGTAGGGAGGGGAGAGACAAAAGTCAAAGCGGAGGGAGGGCAGCTGATATAACAGTGGGGTAAGGTAATTTCCTCAATCTCCTACCTCTGAGAGAAGGTTATAATCTATCACCTTCGAGTGAAGGGGGGTGGAGGAGGAGGTTAATTGTGAGAGGGACACAGGAGATTGGGACGTCGGGAGTTGCCGGATTGGCTGACGGAATCCTCGGCCATCTCCGGCCGGAGAGAGAGAGAGATGATCCCCTCAACTCGTCATCGGCATGGCTAAGTACCTCGTGGATCAACTGCTACAGCGCAAAACATGAACACTGTAATTCCCCGGACAACTTANATCCCAAGAACGGGAAATGAAGATTAGCGAATGAACGAATGCAGGCACGGATATAAGCAAGTCGTCAGAGGGTTTGAATGTTTTGGAAACTTACTAACCCCTTTGCATCCATAGCACTTATTTAAAGTCAAACATAATTAATAATAATTAAAGAGTGGACTCGTAATGAAAATCTAAAAAATGGATACAGATAATTTCAGTTCTAATTATAAAATCACTCCCTATTCAGAAGTCAATTAATTAAAATTCCAGTCGTATAACTATTCAAAGTAGATAATTTAAAAAGAATAGCAAAAGTCTTGCATAAAATATCAGTTACGTAGATTGAAACGACTAATCTAATGGGTTTACTTATTTATTGAAGGCACTAAAATAACCTGATATAAAACATAGATTTAAAAAAGAATTAAAAACTATATTCCACTGAAATCAGAATAGACACCTCATTGGCTCATAAATATGTATGAATAAAAGAAAAAAAAAAATACAGTGACTGCGACTTAAAGCAATCATGATCTCATCTACAAGTCATTCATACTTAGTAAATAACAAGTTCGGAGCGCATAATAATAACAAACAATTACCCGCCATTTTATTTCGAGCAATTTACAAAATCAAGGCTTATATTAAAGTGGATGAGTGTAATAAGTAACATTTTCAACTTTTTCTATGAAAAACGAATTCAGTCTTCTTTTTTTTAGGTTACCTTATTTATAATAGTTTTTTAATTGGTTGGAAAAAGTCTTATTAATTAATTATTATAAGATACAGCATCTTTAGTAAATGATGATTTCAATTGTGGTATTTAATCCAACGTTAAATTTTATAGAAGAAATGCTCTTGCGCCAGAAAAAATATCCTACTAACTCAGTCGGACTCGAATCCGGATATCCTGCTTTCCGGGAAAGTATGCTAATCACTGCACCACTGAGGCAGTCTAGTACAAGAGTTGAAAAAATTATCTAGCCTGCATTGGCAATGATGTAAATGATTACTTTGCTCAAGCTAGAATTTGAAGTTTGTTTAGATTATGTACTGTTATGGGTTATGGGTCTATAATATAATTATTTGAACACTGAAATACGCAGAAGTTACGTTATTACAACAAATAAGTATACTTACTAATGACAGATAACAATTAAATCTACTGCCCCTAAATTAATTGGTTAATTTGCTTTGTTTACACAGCTTATGAGAAATATTTTATTTTAAAAACAACAAGAAAGGATTATTACAAAATAATGTACAGAGATGAACAGAAATCCATCAGTATTGTATAATTATACATTTGAAATGAATGTTAGTCGTTAAATAAGTAATTTTTTTAATAATTTCCATCTGATACCGAAAATCCAATTTTTGAGCCAGATTTAAACGGTATTCACTGCAATGATTTTTCTGTTCCTCTTATACTAAATTTTAAGTGGAATCCTAGGCCTAATATAACTTTGAAAGTTCACCAATCGCAGTCTAGTGAGTCAAATATCTTGACTGATGCAAAGGTGTCGACGCAAGTGAGTCAGGAGTCAGCCAGTAGTAGTGGAGTATTGTCCCTCTCATTTGCAATTATATGTAAATTTAGATAGTGAATTTAGAAACCTCTTATTGTATTGATAAAGAAATTGATAAAAGATAATAGAATTATTCATTTTATAGAATAAAAATGTTCAGAGATTCATCTTTATTTGAATTGTTGATATTTCTTTTCTCANCTGCGTGATTTAGGCAACATTTCCCTTCTTTCATTAAAGATAGACATAAATTAAAAAAATATGACGAAATTTCATTTACACACAAACACACACAAGTATAGTATGACGACATCTAACTAGTCATATTACCAATTATAAACACAAACAAATGGTTTAGAATCGTTAAAAATTAATGTTAATAAACACTAAAATGTGCTGTGCAATGACTTTTACCCTTAAGTGATGCCCCTCACTATTCTTTATTCATATTTTATTTTTATTATTCATTATTTGTATTATTAATGGTGTAATGTGTCTTTGGTATGGTTATATATAAATTTTATTAGAAGATTGAACATTACTATTTCGTTCTAATCCCTGTAAAGTTGTTGTTTTTTCTTTTGTTTTGTTTCTTAGTATGGAAATTAATGCAACTTAAAGTATATAAGTATTGACAAATATTCAATGTGTATTTTCTGTAAAAGAGGACTTATCGTCCTAAGGCAATAAATTATTCTTTATCTATCTATCTATCTATCTATCTCTCCCTCTCCCTCCAAAGAACCACATATTCCTCTTACCCTCCAAAGACCTTATCTACACACTTAAACATTATAGTTACATTCTTAAATAGTATGTTATTAATACAGATGTCTATCAAACAATCTTTAATTTCACAATATCAGAAAAAAATCCATTGACTCCTAATAAATTCTACAAATATTTGCATAATACTTAGAATACCAAAGAGGTTCTAAGCAATTACTAATTCACACACCAGATTTAGGAAACAAACTTCATTACTAAATTTTCATTTTTTTTTTAATTGGTGACAGAGTAGAGCAATTACATACAAATAGTGTTTAACCCATATGCACGGTCACATAATACCATCAAATATTTATTACTAAAATAATTAAAATGTTTAAAAAATAATAACAAAACAAAGAGCAGCACTAAATAAAGGAATTTATATATAGCTCAATCGAGTGAGAGTAACAATAAAATCAATCATTTCAAACTTTCCATTTTTTTTTTTATATAAATATAAAAGCATATAAGCAATTTTATTTAGACGAGTTCAATTAAGATAAGGAGAGATAAAAGAGAGATAAGAGAGAGAAACGGAATCGATGTTGTTTAACCTCTTCCAATTATAGTAATGATTTTTCAATAGCCCCCGGACAGGAGGTCAAACTATCTCTAGTTTATCTTGAGAATATTTATTGTTTCATAATGCCTCCAGATAAAGGGAGCTCTCTCTATCAGATTGAAAAAACCTAAGCGATTTCTCTTCTCTCGCTTCATTCCGTAAAAATACATCCAACTTTCTCCAGCTTCAACCAAAGAATTCATAATGGAAAATGTATAGAGAATATATAAATTATTTAAAAAAAAAAAAATCGAATCAAAAGAATTATCAAGACTGTCGACTTTCCTCGATTGATTGGTCAGTCCTCATTTGCATAATAACAAAACAGACCTGTAATCTGAATTACCTTCAAGTTAAAATTCATATGCCATACGTAATTAACACAAGAAATAATCGTGGCCTAAAGGCCTTAAATTAATATTTAAATACCAAGTAAATGTCTACTCTAATTGTTCTATTACAACTCCTACAGCAGTAATTTTTAATTAATTATTAAAACTTTTTTAAATGAAATTCTTATTGAACAGATCTATTTTAGTTGTATTTCGCTAACTAAATATTATGTCTGCTGCAATAAAAAACGTTTTTACTGAAACTTGAAATTTCAGGGAAATCTTCAGCCTGAAAATTCAAGAATATATACTCCCATTGGTCCGATTCATTATTTTTTTTTTTTTAATTTAACAGCTATATACCAAATTTCAGAAAAAAATGAACATTATTTTTTACCGCTATAGATCCTTAGATTCCAAGGTCCTTACCACAACAAGGTTTACTCCTGGCGCTAGTGTACCAGCGGTACGTAAATATGTCACCTCCTGAGGAAGGAGTGACGTTGCCCTGGGTATGAAAATGGACAACGCCTCCTGCCTCAAAACTTTTCTGTACACCTTAAACGGAAATGACCGGACTGAAGGGGTCTTCTCTGGAGAAGTTTTCAAATTTGACAAATGTCTTTATTAAGTTTTGANCGCTAGTGTACCAGCGGTACGTAAATATGTCACCTCCTGAGGAAGGAGTGACGTTGCCCTGGTTATGAAAATGGACAACGCCTCCTGCCTCATTCATTGATGAAATCCTTCAGTCTACATATGTTAACACCTAAGGAAAATCACACGTCCTCCAATGTTAGAGGGGGTAGGGTGCAGGATTGATCACATAGCTTCAGAAAAAATTGCCCGATCTTTTTGAATGAGAGACATGATTGTGCATAAGAGTTACCACACGAGGCGGCTGAAACCCCTCAGGTCTATAACGCTAACCATATACACACACACATACACACACATATATATATATAAATCAAGAACAAGGGGATATAAAGTACATTGAACACACAGAATGAAAAAATCACAAATACTAAAATTTTCGAGGATTCCTCGCCCTTCGTCAGTGAGGAGTGATTTTTTCGGAGAATAGTTCAAACACCAAATTATACCAAACACACACATATAGTCCACACTTGTGCATACGCCGCATGAATCTTACACACACACACATATATGCGCATGTAAATATGTACATTAGGGGAAAATGTTAATGTCCATAGAACCAGAGATCGATCACACAGAAAAGCAATTACGGGCAAATGCCAATCACGGAATCCTCACCTTTAAAGAGTGTTGTGAAGCCACCTTATTATTAAGGCACCGTATTTGTTACTTGATAAATAGAAATTAGGACATAATTTTGGACTAAGCGAAGTTCAATACAAAAATGTAGGACTTATTAAATAGAAAAGTGTCGTCATATGTATAGAAGTAGTCTACTTTCGACAAGTTTCTTTGTTCGCACGTTGCGTCGCAGTGCAAGCGCAGAGATATATTTCGAGCGATATCTTTGAGTATTCTCTTTGCGTGCTCAGCGGGGGCGGGAGTTTGCCTCGGAAGACTAGCGCACTTGACGGAGAAGGAGTCAGTTACATCGAGGAGATACAAGTCTGAGAGGGTCTCGCTTCTCGACGAGAGGTCTCTCCTGGAGGGTTCCGGACGGGCCTACAAAGGGAACCGCGACTGCTCAAGAGGGTACTCGATCCCTCAGGCAGCGGTCGAAGTCCGCGATAGCGCCGAGCGGAAGCCGAATTCAGCAGAGGGCAGCAAGACACGAGAGGTCTCCAGATAAGTCATTCAGCTCAAGTCGAGAGCTCGTACGAGGCGCCTTCCATTCTCATCCTGTCACTCAGACTCAATCAGAATTAACTTATATTCAACTCGGTAGAGGATGTAAGTAGTTGTACAATACAAAAAAAATAATAAGGTTAGTTTAACCTTTATTTAACCACAAACAAAAACAACAACAACAAAATAATAAGGTTAGTTTGTTATTTATGTATGCCCGTAGCGTAGGTGTCTTAACTTATATAAAGCTAGTTCTTTGACTTTAATTAATTATATACATCAAATGATTGCTGAAGACAGCTATAGAACAATTGTCAGATATTAGATGTCTAGCGAGATATGAGCTTAACTTCAATTTAGCGTAATACACCAAAGATACAATAGTCTTGAGCACTTCCTTGAAAGTCTCTAAAGTCTAAGAATAAGTCCTCGAACTTAAAAAGTACTTCGAAAATAAAGATTGCCTTAAATCGTGTGTGAGCATCGTAAATGAAAAACTTTGATTCTTAAACGTGAGAAGAATTAAATTTTACTTTTCGGTACATTACTACACTCCAAGTCACTATGGATTGGACATTCCGTCCTAGGTGAATGAGTTCAAAGGACTACATGTCTACGACTCGAATAGTGCTGAGAAAATAAATAAATCACGGGCAAAGATCTACCATAGTATCCGTTCGGGTCTCACAATTCTGGCGCTACGAGTCCCGCCTAGGGCAATCTTTTATTTATATTAAAAGCTTGTCCTGAGCCATGGTCGTTTAGTAGAAAGGGGTGGCAACCTGTAGATAGTCCCTCCCTCCATGACCCTAAGTGGTTGAATGGGAGGCTAACACTTAATAATAAAATAAAAAAAAGATCTAGTATAAACTTACGTTAATTGTGTTAAGTCCTGTATAATAAGAAAGCTATTGATTGGATGAGAGCTAGAAAAATTATAATACACTCGCAATTTTCAAGAAAGTTTTTAATAAGAAGAATATAAATACTGATCTTCGAAACAACTAATAAAAAGTACTTTTACGTAATAACGAATTTAATATCTAATTGAACCTATATTTAGTATCTAGATCAAGTAATTAATAAAAAATGCATCTTTAACATGTTAGGAATATAAATTAACTACTAAGGCCTGAAAAAAATTTATTTTTAAATGAGTCTGGTTGGCTGTTTAACAATCGCCCTTACTTTTGAGTTCTTGGCTTATCAAATTTTGAGAAAAACTCGTATACTCCATCAGTTGTGAGCTCACCTAGAATTCTAGTAGATAAGTCTTTGGACCTCTTCTTTTTTTTCTCCCTTTTTAAAAATATTTTTTAAAGTTAAAATTCATAATAAAAGTTTGCCTTTATTGTTTTGATACGCCACCATGTTACTGTAGTCTTGAAGCTGGGTCCAAGGTAGGATTGTCTTGTCATAACCGAAGGATGGTAGATGAATATTTTGGACATCGGAAGGATTCAGTATGTATAGAGAAGAGCCAAGTACAATATCCTGCGGGAATGAAAATCCTGCTTTTTCCGGTGCAGTATTCTAATTTTTTAAAAATCTATTTGTAAGATTAGATCTAGGTTTTAGGAATACTGACTAAGTAGTAAGATTTCAATTTTTTAACAGTAGCCTATTGGCTAACATCCAATAGACAGCCTGTAATGCATTAAAGAATGCGTTCATATAGTATTACTTTTTAGACAATAAAAAGAAAGTTTCTACTACCCGAAACAGCTGTCAGTGTAGAGTTTGGATTGGAATCTAACTTAGTGATTCTGGAGATATTTATTTAATGTACATGACCATTAAAATAATTTGAACATTAGTAGGTTTTGAACTCAAGTTCTTCAAACTAGANAAGAAATTTAATAATGAAATAAGCAGGGTTGAGCACCCCTCAATTTTTTTGAATTCAGAAAAAATTATTAAAATTGACTTTAATTTTACATTTATTCTTATCAGTATTTTTTTTTAATTATAAAAAAAAGTGTGTAGCCAGCAACCTTTCTGGCAGTAGGTTTTTTTCCTAATCAATGAAGAATGGTACCAAATTAGGGGATGGTGACACCGCAGTGGGTGTCGAACCATGGAACCCCCGGGTCATTACTCTAGTGCTCTTTTCACTGAACCCTCATGCGTCCTACGCTTCTACTTAGTCATCTAGTATTATTTATGTCAGTCCTTTAAGAACTCAACAGATATAGAAAACCTGCTAATCTTAGGTAGCTCCAAGGCGGTATTTATATACTTCTAATTTGTGTAGAAATATAATATACCAAAAGTAAAAAAAGACAGATTTATCATGGAACAATTTATTATATATTACTTCTGGAAATCCACCGTAAACCATAAGTGAAATTTAACATTAGAAGTAATNGGGGGGGGGGGGGAGGGGAGACGTGATAAGGATGGATTTATTTTAAACCCATTGCACCCAAGAGAAGGTATAAAGTCAGCACATCATTCAATGAAGAATGGTTCCTAAGTTTGTAGTACACTAGAAATCGTCTATGTTATTACAAACAGAAGCACAAAAAGAATGAAACTAACTGAGCACTGCGAGCATTGAACCTGGGGCATTTGGCCCAGGAGTCCAGTACCAATCACCTGCCCCTCTAATGGAAATATGAAGAAAATTTAGAATATTAAGATTGTACACACAAAAAAATTAATGTGAATAAATTTGATGATATTAATATTTCTTGACAGGTTCATGGTCCAAAGTTTCCAGCTTTGGCTGAGGAGTCCAGTACCTTTAGGGTGCCCCAGAAGAAATTCTGAAGAACATTCATCAGAGATAGGATATCGATTTGTAGGAT
>KZ809009.1:102104-120773 GCA_000696205.2 Oncopeltus fasciatus | reverse complement strand
TATAAACTACTACTAAACTATTTTCTTTTATTAAAAATAAATATTTATTTAATAAATTGTTTTGAATAGAATGAAATATATTTTCTCTCCATTTGAACATAAGGCATTGTTTTTCACTTGACGTTTTTAAGGCAATAAATAAATGATTTAACTCTTTGCTTTATCTGCTCTAAACTGTATTTGAGACCTGTTTATTGATTTAGCAAAGTACTTTCAATATTTAAGCTTATTTTTTGGGGGAATTTATATTGGATTATTGAATGATTAGTTTATTTATTGTTAATGTTAACATGAAAGCCATTTCAACTTTTTTTTTTTTTTAATTCTTGTAATATCATGACTCTACAGAGGCTTTGGCTAAAGTGCTCTAATATGCATTACTTACCGTACAAAAACATTGCTTCATTTACAATTTAGCAACTCTAGATGTTTCCAAAATACACAATATTTTTGTGTGTGTAATTGATTTCTTTCGGTAAAATTGTGGACCGGCATAGAAGAAGAAATAAAATATTTGGTCTCCCAATTGTTTCAGATTTATCGTGAAATTAAGTTTCTGACATCTCTAAATAACACATCACGTGGGGATGGTTTATCTATTTGGCTGAGATCTTCTTTGACGTCTCTTGGGCACTTTTCTTGAATTCTGTGGGGCAAAGGAAAACAAAAAAAAAAACTTATTTAAATAACATGTCTTAATAGGGTTATATATTATATTATGTATAGTGTATCCCCCTATATAGAAGGGACAAGAGAAACTCATTTTCTAAACAAAAATATAATTTTTACAAAGCTTCTCTATTAGTAAATGGGTAAAAAAAAAAAAAAAAAATGGATGCTCTTAAGTATCAAAGTAAATAAATTAAAAATTTGTCTCTCACCAAAACTACCTTAGTATCAAGTAATATACGTAAGTCCATAATCTGGTTGATTTCCCAGTTATTTATTTATTTATTATTTTTTTTTTTAAAGGCATATCAACCATATAGGTCATGGATGCCTCAAATATAATAGATAATAATTCTCTAGAGGTATGTAAGTCGTATCCGCCGCAAGGAGACGAGCCCGGCGCGACGGACGGGTACCCGCCCCACGCCAGCCGGACCCCGATCAGCCGACAGGCGGCACGCAGCTGTCCCAGGACCATCCTACATGCATGGATCAACATTATTGCTCTATGGCTACAGCCCTTGAGAGAGGATCTGCTCGTGTGTGCCAGCCGACCAGATCCTCAGAGCTGGGCAGGGAACATAGTCCTCATGGTCCCAGTAACAGCCACCCACCACCCACCAGACAGACCGACGATGTCCGGCCCGCGCGCAGCGAACCCCATCCACCCCACCAGGGCCCATCTAGCCCCTCGGCCGCTTTCAATGAGTTTCGTTTATGATTTACTCTCTAGAAGGCAAAGAAATAAGTTATTTTCAATTTTACATAAATTTTGGGATTCTAAAAATTTAATTTAATAAATAGTATGTAAAAGATAATGTATTGATATAAGCATTTATTCACTCGAATTTGTTTTAGATCTGTATATAATAAGAATATATTAATTTGTTAACATTTATAGAAAATTATTTAAATGTCATTAAGATGAAATGAAGTAAATAATAAATGTACACCCACACACACACACACACACACACACACACACACACACACACATATACATTTTATATTGATCGTTTTAATTTCGTTTTTTCTAAGAATTTTATTATTTCATTAATATGTTTAGTGTTATTACCCAGCAGTTCCCTTAAATCCGTAGGTAAATTGAGCTGAACTCTCTCACCAATGTATGCCCTGCATTCGGTGAAGATGTGTTTTACTGTTAGACTCACCCCACATGAATTACACGTCACCGGTGGTTCCCTAGCCATCAAATGTCCGTGAGTCAAACGACAATGTCCAATCCGCAGTCTCGTCAAAATGACTTCCTCCCGTCTAGAATTCCGACTACTACTACTCCATTTTCCTACGTACTCCTTTATCTCACGGAGCTTTTCACCCAGTCGCATATTGCTCCAGTCATCTTGCCATTTATTGGATGACTTAGTTTTAAAAAGAAGCAGCTGATATTTCATTAGAGTTGTAGAAACGAATGTATTATGCTAATATAAATTTTTTTTTAATTTAAAGTAAATTACATTCAGGTTAAAATAAGTGCAAATGAGAAAAACATTAATAATTATAAACAATTATTGAGAGGGAATAGAAAATAAAAAACTATCTGTCCCAGCCAGGAATCGAACCTGGATCTCCTGCTGTCCGGGCCGGTGTACTTTCCAGTTATACTACCAGGACTTGTTAGTTGTCTTAGGACAACTAACAAGTCCTGGTAGTATAACTGGAAAGTACACCGGCCCGGACAGCAGGAGATCCAGGTTCGATTCCTGGCTGGGACAGATAGTTTTTTATTTTCTATTCCCTCTCAATAATTGTTTGAAATTTTCGTGGGATAAAATACCACAACTAAATTAAATATTAATAATTATATAGTTGAAGAAAAAAAATTTGAATGGACGTGTCTCAGGGGTTTCGAAAAATGTAGAAATGCGGTACCCTTTGACTTTTGATTGTCCCCCAATATATAGATCATGAAGGTTATATAAAGTTGAATGTTTATTTATTAGTGGGGCATCATTGATCTTATAGGTTTCCCTCTTGCTCTGTCTTTCTTACCCTGGATAACTCTTAATCTTAATCTCTTCACAATAATGGCGTCAACCTCTGCGCTGTGCATCAGAGATGCATGAGCAAATCACAGGTTCGTTGAAGGAGGGGACAAATCTATCGATTAGGGAGTGGATAGCCTTACTATAGAAAGGTTATATGACAATATCCACAGAAAACAATTTGGATTCGGTATAGTCAAATAGCAACTGATATCTAATTCCTTGCGTAGCTCGACATAAGACAGGGAGAATAAAGACATAAATATAAATAAATAAATAAACCCCCTCTCCCCACAATAAAGTCTGTCAGACAGCTTTTATTTAGGTTCTGATGAAATAGACATTATGTTCCAATATGACACAATAACTCAGTTGCCTAAACAATAATATTTTTGTAACAATGGGACCTTATTTATTGGGTTTCTCATAAAGTACCTTTCCTTTGCTCTAATTTTATTAAAATTTATTTTTAATGTGCCACTGTGACAATGTTAAATACAACTTTCCTCATTCACTTGTCTCAGTTTCACCATTCTAGACACTTAGACCCAAACTGTGAAAGCAATCGATAGATAACCATTTCATTCTACCAACTTAGGTATTGGGCCACTCTATTTTTTTCCAAGTTTACAAAGAACACTTTGACTACGCCATTCCTCCTTTAAATAGCAAATTTACTTTTTGAATTAATAATATCCAGTATTTACCGTTTCTTCTTCCGGGTTGGATCGTGTCAAATTGGTGTTATTTGCCGAGCTTTCGCACATCATGTGATGGCTTCTTCAGGGCTGAAAAGAGAATGAGAGTTGTAAAAGAGAGATTTTTACATTATATACCACCTGGATTTTATAAATATTCTTTTACAACTCTCATTCTCTTTTGAGCCCTGAAGAAGCCATCACATGATGTACGAAAGCTCGGCAAATAACACCAATTTGACACGGTCCAACCCGGAAGATGAAACGGTAAATATTTCTGACGACCGTCGAAGCCTACGTGAACATTTAATAATATCCGTCAAAAATCATTATTTTATGTTTACTTCTGACTTTATTTAATGCACTTAAATTATCATTACATTAATTATCATGATTATAAGTAATCTCTATGAAGTATTAAAAATAATGTTGCTTGTGAAAGTTTTTATAAAACTATAGCTTTGAAATATAACACTTAATTTAATTATGGCTAACAGTAGTAAATCGATAACTTTCAATTAAAATGTAACTATTTTTTTTAGCTAGTACTTAAGGTAGTCTTCTTATAAAGTAGCTTTATTTGGAGCTATATTTTGCTCCAAATTCATTAAATGAAAATATATAAATATATATATAAATGCAAATTAAAGTTTTACTCCAATATTATCTGCTTGACGCATTAACAAGCTTAGTAATTTATATCAAATCACATAATTCTATGTATAACAGACGTGAACAACTCTTTTCCTGAGTTAACCAATATCAAACTTGTAACTCTCCATCTAAATATTATATTTCAGGGATTAATAATGCCAAGTGAACAAAAACAGTGAAGAGTCATTAAATTGCATGACCTTAAAATTGGTAAGAAAATTAGGGTTTCAGAAGTATTCTGCATTGTTCTTACAGCTCTGTTCTTACTTTGCTTGTTTAAATTGAGAGCTTTTGAGGTGGAGATTATTAGTTAAGATTTTGTCAAGGTTCATCCAAAATATACAATTTAAAGAATGTCTTTTAAAAAAAAAGAAAATTTTTTTTAAAGATTTTTTTAAAGACTATTAAAAGCTGATATGGCCTATAGTGTAAACCGAAACATTGGCAGATAATAAAAAAAATATATTTCTTATTGTAAATTGTATTTTTTTTTGGATCCTCAACAAATCTAGTATCTATACTACATACTCAAGGACGTTGAAGTGGAGAACGACTTTTCAAGCCAGAGAATCGTCAAAATATTGGATCCAAAAGAGAAATTACCTCTTTCAGAGCATCAAGATAAGAAGAAGTGATAATCACAAGTTTACATAACGGAGGGACATTTTTACAACCTAAACATATTGTTTAACAGTAGTGGAGATAGGTCACTTATAAATATGCTCGGGCTTCCAGGATATCTCATGGGGTCCGTTAGGGTCTCACAACCCTGGCGCTATGGGTTCAAATACCGCCTATTGCAAGCTTTTTTCGATAAATAAATGGCCATGTATGTTTATTCTATTGTAAGACGACCTGTAGGTAGGGAAACACTTAATATTTAAAAAAAAATTATATGCAGAATATTTCTCATATATTCCCTATCTGTATTCATCGTTTGTCGCCCACTCAAGCAGTCTACTTTCAGGTGCCACAAATAATATATAAGGTTAGGGGAAGTCTGAGTTGACCAAATTCCCTCCGGTAGCCAAGATGGAGTTCCGCCTCTTCGGAGCTCATCTCAACCCCCCACCACTCTCCGTAAGAGGCTTGCTTCTGGTAACATTAACACACATTGAAATAACCCAAGGACGGGAAAATGAGGACCAGAGTACAAGATAGATTATCCACGAAGAGCATTCATCAAGAGCCATCTGAGCGAACTCCGGATTTCAGATTTTTATCAAGTTATAATTAATTAATCGTTTAGTACTATGTATACAATTTATTAGTATAATGCATGGGAAAATAGAATAACATAACTATTACCTTCTATTCTGTCGTTAATATAGTATATGACGTAGACGTATATAATGGGGCTGAAGTATAATCCGGAAAGAACAAATACTAGTTGTGGTAACGAGAGGGCTTCAAGGGCAAGGTAAATCCATATTCCGTCAATAACTCTGAATAATATTAAACCTGAAAATTTGAGAAGTTTATATATAAAAAAGCATAGGCAAACATAGGTTATGGTAGAATTAGAGGGGAAAGCGAAAAAAATACATATATATAGTTCTTAATAGAGCATATTTTCAACTTTTCCAATGTATGATCAGTGAATCAACATGGTAACGACGTGAATAGCTTGGTATCCCTACGCTAAAATAAACCAAAATAAATTTTTCTGTAAATAGATATTAATCATTTACTCTTGCCTACGTTCACCTTTAATTAAACATGGGAAACCTGCTTAGTTTACGCAGCTCTTGAGTGACTTGAGATTTTTATTGTTACATCCCAAAGGTTGCTTAAAACATACAATTTATATATATAAAAAAAATAAAACAATTCACTTAGCTCTTTTTGGATGCTTAACAACGTGTAACTGGGCTTTTATTTTATAATTAAAATTTACTATTTCAATTATTGATATAAATTACAGTTAATTATTTGTTTCCTAATTTATCTTAGTTTACAAATAGTCATTAAATTCATCTTTTAGACTTCTGAAGATATAGAACATAGAACGTGGCGAAACGTGTAGAAAATATTCAAATAAAGAAAAAATTATCTTAAAAATTTAGCCAGTGTTATTTATTCTGTTAAAATGTAATAAATAATGAGCTGAACAATTTAATAATATATCAATCTGATATTTATATATTTATATATATACTAAAACCTATTTGATGCCCAAGCTAATCTTTTGAAAATAATGGAACACAAGGCTCTGAAGTTGGAATGTCTAGTGTACATCTCAAATTACATTTAATACTATTATTCTTCCGTTGAATTTAAAATTACTTGTTAATGAACCAACCACACTGCATATTTTGCAGTTCATTTTTTTTTATTTTTTAAAAATAAATCCTAATATATTTGTGAGTTCCAGTTTCGAAAGAAATAAGAAAACTCCTGCTCAACTTAAATTCAGTGCACAAGAAGAAATGTGTACAGTATAAGTAGTTAAGCACATTACCAGTCATGTAGATGCTCATTGCGACGACGGTTCCAATGAGTGCTTGCTTTCTAGGCGGCACGTACTTGTTGCTAAAAGCCATGAATGCGATGACTATCAGAGGTGGATATGTGTGAAGCATGTCGTTTATCCAAGGGGGGAAGACCTCGTCCAGCTGGCGTGGATACATCTTTTCTCGGTTCAAATAAATAAGGAACCAAAAAACAACCACTACCCCCTTCAAAAAAAGAGAAAATATGTCTCAAAAAATAACAGAAAAATCATGTAAAATAAACAAGGAAAAATTTTACTCTATTCCCTTGCATTTATTATATAAAATTAACGTGGGATAAAATCCCACAATTAATATCAGCATTAAAAAAAAAATGATAATCTAACAAATAGCTGACAATGTTAGCTCTTTCGAGCATAAGATGATATATTCGTCTTATTCGGAGGCTTAGACTTGGGGTAGAGTGCGGGAGTAGAATGAATCATCTGGCTAGCCTAGGTGGTGTAATGGATAGCATACTTGCCCGGAAAGCAGGAGACCCGGGTTCGTGTCCCGGCTGAGGTAGTAAGAATTTTTAAAATTATATTCCCTTGCATTTATTCTATTGAAAAATACAATGTATGGGTCAATAGCATAATAAGAAATTACAAAAATCATATTTATTCTGAGAAATATCCTCCTCAGAACATTAATTATTGTAAATGCTTAATATAAAACAATGAAGAGTGCCATATAAACTAAAAATAATAAAATAATGAAAAGTCCAGCTTCATTCAGCAGAAGAGCTTCATTCCACATTACGATTCATTTTATTAACTCAGCTGAACTGTCAGTTGCTGTTCTCAAGCGACTGTTCCTGAAAGACTCCAGTTACAATTGCAGAGAGACCTGTTGCCCTAGTTCATTCCCACTCCTTTAACATGGTTCTGTCTTTCTCCCCACTCTTTCAAATCACAGTTAGGGAGTATGGAATTGTAACATTAATAATTATTTTATAAACTACCTCATTTTCTGTTTCACTTTAGTGTCAATATATGTGATTAAATTTAAATGACACTGTTGTGACGCCATCTTCATAATTATTAATGATTTTTTCTGTTTATGCAAACATTTTTCATTTTGTTTTATATAGGCTAAGGTTACTTATTGTTGATGGAAACACATTCTCTCAAACCTGTTCTTGTATAGATTATTTAATTGTAATTTCACACTACACACACACTTACACATATTAATACAACAAAGTGCACGGACAAGAAACTCTTTTGTATTTATCGTTTCTTCTTCCGGGTTGGACCGTGTCAAATTGTTATTTGCCGAGCTTTGGCACATTATGTGATGTGCGAAAGCTCGGCAAATAACAACAATTTGACACGGTCCAACCCGGAAGAAGAAACGATAAATACATCTGACGACCGTCGAAGCCTACGTGAACAAGAAACTCTTTTGTTTCGTTTCACAAATTTGACGGAGTATCAGAGGATTGGGAGTACTTCTTCGATAGACTAAAAAGTATGCTTCAAAAACGCTAGAATAAAAATTCAGGGGGAAAAAACGGGACTTTCATCTTAACAGTTTAGGAGCATCGCCATTCATATTTGTTCTCGAGCACATCCGTCCTGCGACGGTGAGTAATCTATCCCTTCAGTACCTTGTAGTTGTGGACACTCGCTCAAAAAGGCTGGAGGTTATCTCGATCAGCAGAACTACAGCGTCTACGATCATCTCTATTATAGAAACTTTATTCGCACGACTTGGGCTACCTCAAATCATCGTAAGCGACAACGCATCAATGTTTTCCTCTACAGAATTCACTGTATCATCAATTAGGCGAGGATAACTCCCGATGCAAAGACTAGAGGAGCATTGCGTTCGAACGATTGCTTTCAAGGAATCTCTGAAAGCAGTAAAACCGGTCGTTGGGACCCTGAGGAGCAACCTGAACGCCGTTTTCCTCACTTGCAGGGCAATACTGAAGAGACCAATCAGAAATAGTCCCGCACAGACGATGATGGGGCATGAGATTAGGACCAAACGTGTGCTTTTGAGACCCGATATCCACATCTAAGTGGATGAAGAACTTGTACACATGGAGGGAGAATAAGAAGAGAAGGTGTTCGTGTAGTGCGAGGTAGTCTGTCCCCTAAACAGAAGCGGACAAGTCCACAAGAGAGGAGTATGGCCGAAGCGGATCTGGGAGTACTTTTACCACGCAGAGGACGACGGCGTTCGCGGCAGTTACCAAGATGACCAGCACAGGCGGACATTTGGCTCCAGTGAATATAATTCATAATTATTTTTCCAGTTCATACGAACATGTTTCGTTTTTTTTTTTATTGTAAGGTTTGTTGAGTCAAGTTCGTTTTGTTTTATATGGGTTACTTGTTGATTAATACACATTCTCTCAAACTTATATTTAAGTGTTAGCCTTCCTTTCAACCACTTACACTTTTTACTAATAAACGAGGCAGTAGTTAAAAAAAAAAATCAACCACTTAGGTTCATGGAAGGGGGGGGGGGACGTGGCTATCTGCCTGTTGCCAACCCATTCTAAACATCCAAGGTCCTGGGCAAGCTTTTATTTCTGGATAAAAGCGTGTCTAGGGCGGTATTTGAATCCGTCAATCCGCAGCGCAAGGATTGCGAGACCCGAACGGATCCCTTGAGCTACCCTGTTGTCTTGGCTAGCGATAATAAAGATCTACTTTTACTCACGGTAGAGATTGGGAAACATAATACAAAAAGTATGTATCCAGCTAGCCTTTCAACTTTTTCTTTCAACTCCAAATATCCGGGGTCTTTTCTTGAATAATCTTCAATGACGTCAATAATATAAAATATATTGAAGATAATTGTATTCAACACCTAAGCAAATGGAAGAATAAATGATTATTAATATATAAAATATGATATATTAACAATTATCTTTAAAATAATTACTTACAGCTGCCCAGACACTTAGTAACCAGAAAAAGTGCCTAAATATATGGTGGACTATGAAGTCATAGATTCCTTCGTCTCTTTCTGCAAAATATTGTAGTCCTTGCGGTAAAAGAAAAACTGTGTACAGCAAAGATACGTCATAAAAAATGGCAAAATACTTATGAATAGCTTTCGTGACCTTTGATTCGTGCATCAGTAGCCAAAATTTATTGCCTGAAAAAACCAAATTATGTAATAAATTTCATTCACATCGACTTCAAAACTCTTAAATTTATATTTACCGATTCAAAAGCTAACCCAAATTACCTCTTAAATCGTATAGCTCCATGGAAGATGTATTAGTAATGGATATATTCAAACCACATTGAAAGTTTTAGACTATTATTTTCTTCACTGTAGATTTCTAGGATGAAAATTGTACTACTACACAGCTAAATGAATAAAGAATTTTCTGAAGAGCCAGAATGAAATCATCGATATTATTTATTAAATAGAGGATTTCTTTTCTACAACTCGTATCTTATTTTTTTGTTGGTTGAGGGTAAAATACTTACCAATACATATTGACTAAGGGTCTAAAGGTTGAGCATTCTCTAAACTTGTTAATGCTTCACTTATTTGTTACAATGAAATTTTCGTAATTTTAAGACATTACTGGGAATATACTACAGCCACCAAAGAAGGTGTCTTTGATAACTGCCCTGTGCGACATTGGTATGAAAAACTCCGTAGTGGGAATACGATGTAGAGAGGAAAAAGAGCACCGAGTGACCATTTATAGAGTATAATCTGGTTCCTTACGAACTTATTCCCCAGTAATTGGTTAAGATGTTGGAAATTTGGGAAAATTTATTGAAAACCCTTCTGGTATGAATTTCTACCGGAAGGTGTTCACCTGTGATCCAAAGTGGATTTACTGGCGAAATACGACAAACCCTTGAGCAATGGCTAGACGACGGTAAATTTGAAGAAAAAATCCATGCTTTTCGTTTTTTGAAAATCACGAATTTGTTTTCGATGGATGATCTATGAATTCTGAACTCTACTAAGAACAAATGTAAAGATTATAAGCGAAGTAGTCTGATCATTATTCTGCTTTGATCAATCGAAAAGGAGTTTTATTCCATTAAGATAATTTTGCGAAACAAAAGAAAAGTTTAAAGAACTTCACAGATTCTAACTCCAGCCTCATCCACAGTAAAGTCTAGAACTTTCTCGGTTTCAACTTGTTTCGACTCACGCCACATTATCTACAATTGAAGATTTGATAACTTTGCGGAAGTTGAAATTTCAGTCCAAGAGTTCTTTGACAGACATCCCAAGGAATGGTATCAGCTTGGGATCGAGCAATTGACTAGCAAATGGCTAATGACGATGAGTAGCAGTGGACTATACTTTGATTATTAGCTGTATTTTATATCAAAGATATAATTATAGAAATATTTGATTAAAAACACTCAGTATTTTTATACACCTCTTTCAATGTATGTATAACATACATTTGTGGCAACGGATTCAACCTTAATAGTTACATTATTAAATATATTCCCCATAAAACGCCTTAAGAAAACTTTATAAGGCTTATACGTTACACCACTTAATTTTATATCGATTATGAAATACAATTCAATTTCTAACACTAATGACAGCGATGAAATTGAGCATTATCAATCTAGTCTTCATTTTAAATCCGTCATATCATTTTCATCAATATTAATAAGGCCAACAGTTTGCATTAAAATTTATTTTTACTTTTTAAAAAGGGGAAAGATAGCTGAACTCTGCAAGTTTAATTCTTAAATGTCTTCCTAATTGAGAGCTTTTTTTTTTTTAATATTTTATTAAATAATTTTATTTAGAAAATCATATTCTATATCTACAATGTTGAAATTTCAAATTTTGGATTACCTCTAAGCCTCCAATTATTCTCAGCCAATTTCTTCAACGGTTTGCAAAAAGAATCTTAAATATTATCTTAGGTTTTCTGACAAACTCACACACATAGTGTATATACACACATATAGATCCTCCAAGTTTATTGGAGGGTTGGGAGCAAGACTGACTAGAAAAACTATCCGAACTTGTATCCGAATGTGTGTATAAGAATCCATGAGGCAGGTATTTTTGAATTTTACAACCACACTAATCTAAGCTAATTCAGTAAGGGAAATGTGCTTGGTTTAAGCTGCCCTTTCAAGTCAATTCCTACAAATTCTCTACTGTAAAACTAGAGGAGAGTCTTTGACCGTAGAGATTATTAGTAGAGATTTTTTGTTAGAGTTCGGTGAAGGTTGATCCTAAAAAATACAATTTTAAGGAAATGTCTACTTTTCATTATCTTCCAATGTTTCGGCTTACATTGTAAGCCATCTTCAAAGCTTACATGATGGCGAGAGGAGGCGTCTTGCCACCTGAATCAAATGTTCAGTTATGAAAATTTGATCCAGGTGGCATGGCGTACCCTCATCCCTTCATGATAGCCCTGAAGATGGCTTTGAGTGTAAACCAAAACGTTGGCAGATAATAATTTTTTTTTAAACTTTATTAGTGATCACCTAAACATTTAATAAAAAATATACACTTTTTTTTTTTTTTTTTTTTTTTTTTTGGATCAGCCTTGACCGAACTCCAACAAAAATTCTCAACTAAAGTGTTTGAGATTATTTTTCTTCCTTTTCTGACATACAAATAACTCAAAACTATCTTAACATTGATATTAACATACTTGGAGGGTGTTAGGCTAAGATGACACCCTCTGACGGACTTACAGTTCAATTCCAGTGGCATACCGACGGTCTGCTAGTCCCAGCGGCTCGAAGAACGTTACTGGAGACTGGTCTTCGCTGACCGTGGCTAGTGGGAATAGCAATTGTCTTACTTGAGCCGTGGGAGTGCAGTAATTGACTATGTACAATCTGACTATTAAACAGTATACTATATTCCTGTTTAAATTAGCATTTTTTTTTTTCTACAGATTACGCTCTGGCAGATTTACATCTCTCAAGGGAAAAAAAAAATTAAGCTAATATGATTTCCTTCGAAAAAAAAAGAAGAAAAATATATATTATCCATAAAAATATTTATAAATACAGTTTTATGAGCTTTTATGTGTTTGCAAATCCAAAAGAGAAATTTTGGAAAAGTCATTATTTAATCATTAATCTTTGATTTAAAAATTTAATTCTTGGTAACTAATTAAATCGGTTTCTAATTCTTTAACTAATATTTCAAATTTTATTTTAATACTTGAGTAACCTCAGTTAAACTTAGTTAATTATTACTTAGGTAGTCTTAGTTAAATTTAGTTACTAAGATCATTTTGGTAATTATTTATCAAATGTAACCCTGTTCCCACTCAGGTTTTTAAGTTATATTAACTATTGGTTTTTCATGATCATACACCTCAACCTAGGAATTTCCCCCAAAACTTGATTTTCATAAATTAACTCA
Organism: Oncopeltus fasciatus; assembly: GCA_000696205.2. Classification (NCBI taxonomy): domain Eukaryota; kingdom Metazoa; phylum Arthropoda; class Insecta; order Hemiptera; family Lygaeidae; genus Oncopeltus; species Oncopeltus fasciatus. Next base: position 107,900 of record KZ809009.1, on the reverse strand, counting down.
CTGTTCGGAGAAACACCAAAAGATTAAATTTTGTCATTATAACTCTCGTTGATTCCGAGAAAATCTAGCAAAATATTCATATATTCAAATATTTGTCAAAGAGGTACATTAATTCATAAATTATTATACATAATTTATTTATACTGATAAATCTAATAAAATGGTGATATTACCTCTAGAGTATAAAGGTTTTTACTTTAATTAATTTATTTAAGGACTGCAAATGATGAGGTCACGCTGCCATTTCCTATTCAGGAGACCTGGTAGGTTATCAGGATGGGTAATACTGGATAGGTTTTGGGCTAAGGGATTGGGATGAATGGATAGGTCAAAGTGGAATTTAATAAAACGTGATTAAATTACGTATTTTACAAAACGGATTACAGTTCATTATGGATTTTGTGACGTAATCGAGTCCAGCGACTATGGTTTTGATGATTACACTGGGGAACAATTTGAAACTCAATTCCTGTTGAGTTAGATTTTTTATAATGTTTCTATAGAATTAGGTATGCGGGTTTCAAAACTGTTTTTAGTTTTCTTCTATCACGTCCCGTTCGGTTTCTACGTGGGTGGGGTGCATGCTGGTCTAGATCTGCCTCTTTAGTTACGTCTGTTATACTGTGGTGAAACGTAGTGTGTCAGTAAGCAGTTTTTAGTATTTCGTTACGGAAGTGTAAAGAACTACATAGTGTGTTTGAACTAAAACGTTTCCTTGTCGCTACCTCTGCTCCTACACGTCGAAAGTGAGAAAACAGCCCCGATTGGTGTTGTTATATAAGTGGCAGTTTTACCATTCCCAGTCAAAGGACAAATATCAGTACATTTATCAGACAAGCATATTTTGCATATTTTAAAGTGAAACTTAGTGATCAAGATAAAGCATGGGCATCTCAAAGTGTGTAAACAGTGTGTTGAGGGTTTACGGATGTGGATCGAGGGAACACGTGCTAAGCTTCCATTTGGTATACCTATGATTTGGCACGAACCCAAAGATCATTCAAGTGATTGTTACTTTTGTATACTGAAAACATCGGGATATAACAAGAAAAACAAATGTAAAATAGAGTATTCAAGTTTACCGTCAGCTATACAGAGTACCAAAGTATACTATTTTCGAACAGGAGAAAGGGCATTTCTGCAATACTTTCAACGTGATGGTGGATTTGTGTTTCGCCATAATGTAAGTGGTTTAATGGAAGAATTGGGAATTTCATCCTATAACGCAACTGACTGGTGACTGTTTATAGATATCTCAAAGCACAGCTTGAAGTGTGTTCTCCTCCACAATGGAAAGTTATTTGGCTCAGTTCTAATTGGCCATTCAGTTTGTTTGCGTGAAGAATGTGCACCATAAAGAAAGTCATTGTCTGTTACAATATCATATGCGCCAATGGATCATATGTGTTGACCTTAAAACGGTTAGCTTTCTACTTGGTCAACAACGTGAATACACAGAGTTTTCCTGCGTTTTGTGTAAGTGGGACAGCAGAGTTCGTGCGCAACATAGCAGTCGAATTGGCCGCCAAGACCAGACCTGAGACCAGGTGATCCAAAAATCGTGTATCAGCCACTTGTAGACAGAAAGAACATTATATTTCCACCTCTTTATATAAAATTGGGTCTCATGAAGCAACTAGTTAAAGCTTTGCCAACTGAAGTATCTCGTCTCGAAATTTCCTAGCCAGACATAGGTCGGTGTTTTTGATGGTCCACAGATTCGACAGCTTCGTGGGTGCGTGGGTGCGTGCGTGCGTGCGTGCGTGCGTGTGTGTGTGTGTGTGTGTGTGTGCGTTTGTGTGTGTGTGTGTGTGTACGATCGTGTGAGCTTGCATGCATGCGTGAGATAGTACGAGCTTTTGTGCGTGCGAGCGTGTATGCGTGTGTGTGTGTACTAGGGCAACTTAATAATATTTATAAATTTTACTTATATTACAAATTTTATAATATTAAAAACTCTAAATTTCTTTTTTGGGTGGAGGGCAGTGTTTAATCATACAGTAAGATATTCAGTACCATCCAGATGTATGTACCAAGTTAAGATGATCGAATTTTTTTGCTAAAATTATTTACAAGTTATCTATACATATTAAAAAAATTAAAACAGATCTTTTGGCCTTTTAATTGGATTATCCATCAATCCAATTAAACTTAGTTTAAATAAGTTGTTTAACTAAGTTGTAGTAACAAAAACTTTTTTAATGAATAGGTATTTAACATTTAAGATTCCAAAAGCCATAATTTGCAGACAAGAATCTGGTTCACCTGGTATCACTCTCAAAACATTATGATAATCTTAAATATAATATTTTTTTATTTAATTAGTCTCATAGCCCTTTGACAAGGAGTTCCATAAGGAGATGATCATAAAATTTTCTAAAGTTGAAATTTAAAAATAGTATAAATTATCAGTTATTGAAAATAAGTTGAATTATTAATATTTTTTTGTGAGATGAAGAGTTTATAAGAAATTACTTGTATTAATAATATTCTGTTCATAAATTTATAAAGACTTCGCTCAATCTAACAATAAGGCAACTTGGAAGAGTTTAATGATTTAAAAAAAAAACAAAAAGAAATCTGAAGTCAAAAAAGTTTTGAGGAAGACATTTATTTAAAAAGGCAACAGATCCTAAGAATCATTCTTGTTTGGTATAAAAAGTATACTACTCTCTTAAACAATTTCAAAGAAAATTTGGCCTAAAACAATAACTTAAAATGGTGTTTTAATAGAATTCATTGAAGCCTCTTTCCCAGGATCAGATTTTAAAAAAAAATTAATTGTTTTTCTTACTCAAAAATGATGATGTATAAAGAATACATGAGTAAACAAACAATGTAGAAAAACTCTAACTTTATAACATAATTAATTATTGCACAAAACAAAGTTTGAAAATACAAATAACTTAGCTCTACTAAATAAACTTATACATACAAGAATTCCACATATCAACTTCTAAACCTACCATTCTCCCTTCTGCCAAAAACATACTCATCCATTGCATTTGATTTTTCTTGCGGTTTTTAAAATATGGTTATTTCTATACTGGACAAGGTGGATAAGAATGATTTAAAGCAGATTATATATCCTTCATGAACAAAAGCGATAAGGTCCTCAGGGCAAAATGATTTGAAAATAAAATAATTACTTCAATTTATTCTATTTTTGTTTAATTTAGTTCGTTATAAAACATTTTTACATATAATCGATATACAATAATAAAAATAAAACAACTTAAGAAATAAAATACAAAAATTACTATTCCTATTGTCTCTGTGAAAATATTACAGGTAAATTATTATTAATACCAAAGAATTAGATCCATTGAATTTCAAGAAAAAACCCATAAAACAATAATTGAAAATAATAATGTTGAAAAAAATATTATAGTAACTTTGATTCCTGAAGTAACTTTAAATATGGGAATATATTTACATTAAGTTGTCAAATATAAATAGACGAAATACTTGTGTAAACACTATAGGATAGTTAATTAGACTATACAAATTCATTTTAAAGAAAAAAATTAAATAACAATTACATATTAGCAAATTTTAACAACATTAAATAATTAAAGAAAATATTGAATAATATATCTAAACATGATTGAATATATGTGTGTGTATTCCTATAGTCAGTAAGTAGTGTACAGTCTTATATCAAATGTTGGTGTGTCTGTTGGCACAATATATATATTGTGCCCTTATACATGAACAGACACACCAACATTTGATATAAGACTGTACACTATTTACTGACTATAGGACAGAACTAACAAGAAAGGTACAACTGAAATATCGAAAATGGTCAATAGAAGCAAATTATTGATGGGCAATTACTACCAGAATTCAAAACATTCCTTAAAATCTCTCTTGAAAAAATAAACACATAAATGAGAGATACTCTTTTGAGATAATCATAATTAAATTATCACATTGAGTTAACAATATATTTATTTAAATATTCAGACTTGTATGGTTCTTTTCTTGTTCATATGTTTAATGTATTTTAAACTTCTTTTTTCATTTTATTTATTCTTTTTTGTTACAATTCTTCTTTTTCGTTCATTAATTGTTAGTTATTGTTTGCTTTATTTTATTTTTTTGTTAATTCTATATTGTAATCAACTAATGTAATTGTTTACTATACATGTACATTATATATAATATTTGTATGATATGTGCAGATTAACCCCATAAATTTCATTCACATCGACTTCAAAACTCTTAAATTTATATTTACCGATTCAAAAGCTAACCCAAATTACCTCTTAAATCGTAAAATGCTTAATNACATGTTAAATATATTTCAGTTAATATATTAGGTTAAAGAGTGTTTACCTTATATATATATATATATATATATACCACACATGCAGAAATATTATGTTTAGCAATATATCAAATGGATGACATGCCGGAGAAATAAACCCATTACAACAATTATTGAAGTATGCATATTTCCCAGTCTGAAGTTACAATTTAATGGATGAGCTAAGGTAGAACAAAGATTTTCTCAATAGTTTCAGGTTTGTCTTGGAATTCAGTTAGTCCAGCCTTACCCATTGACAAATAAGCATGGTAAGTAAGGACATCTTTGTGATTTTCTAAAGATTTTAACTATGAATAGTGACTATTTCACTAATTGGCTGAGTTCTTCTTTGACGCCTCTAATGCAGTTTTCTTGAATTCTGTGAAAAAATAATAAAAACGCTAATTATGTTTTAATATCCTATTAGAATAGCAATAGATAAGGGAAACTCAATCTCGGAAGAAATAATATAATTTTTACAAATAATTTAAAAAAAAATCCCATCCCAGCCAGTGAGAAAGCAAACATATTATCAAAGTAAATACATTTTGAACTTGTTTTTAGCATATTCAACTTGTTATAATGAAATTAGAATCAGATAATCAGGAATTATTTCCCATTTGCTATTTAAGAAAAGATAACATTCAAAAAGTAGCAATTGGTTATAGAATGGTTTTGATAAAATAAAAATACAATTTTGTAACTAAATAACAAAGGTAATATACTAAATAGACAATTTTTAGATGAAAAAATGAATAATATAAAAGTAACCCAATAAAATAAAATAACTAAGAATAAGTTTGTAGAAGAAAATAATTTTAGCAGGAGGTTACAGGGGCTGAAAAATATAGAGATTTGGTATGTGAATTGTAGTTTTTGGTTTTACTCCATGACCCTCTGGATCTCTGGGAGGATATTAATTGTTCAATAGATCTACTTCAGATGTGCTTCTTTATTTGTAGGTTTGATTCTGGTTCTACAATACTGAGCAGAAATAACTCAGCCCTATTCACTGCAAGAGGTAAACCCAAACTACTGGACTTTACACCAGGGATGCATGTGGAAATCGAAGGTTCGTTGAAGGAGGTGATAAGACTCAACTAGCAGGGAGGCTATGTGATTCCCCTGCTACAGAAAAGTTAAACTGTATGACAATATTTATAGAAAACAAGGTGGATTTGGTATCGTCAAATAACAACTGAATCCTAATTTATCAACTGATAAATTCCTTAAGTAGCTTGATGATAGACATGGAGAATAATAATAAGTGCCTTTTCCTCACAAAAAACCCAGCTTATATCTGAGAAAATTTAAGAGCAAATAATAAGAAATTTTGCTCATACCTTCTACTAAAGTGGTTGAGGGATTTGCTTTGTTGAAATTAATTTATCAGAATGTTATTTGTATAATCTTAAATATGAAGATTTCACCCAAATTTTACCTACGTAAAATATACACTTAATTTAAGTTTACTTATATATATA
>KZ809009.1:80582-95008 GCA_000696205.2 Oncopeltus fasciatus | reverse complement strand
ATATATATATATATACACATATTTATTGTACAATTTATGATATTAGAGAATATGGTCGGGATTCGGTAATTAGATTTTAACTAAACCCATTGACTAAATCTCGACCATATCAACTATCATCCTGTTTATAGACAATAATCATAACTTTATTCACAAAACAAAGCATTAATATAGAATTTAGTTCTGTAGAATAAAAGAAAGGGCCCTTCATAAATTATTCTTAAGTGCCTTCTTTAATATTCAATTCCCGTAAAATTTTAGGATTTAAAAAAAAAATTACTTTATACATCTATTATGTTTATTAACTTTGTAGTTCTAAAATCTACCTTACTCTAGCATAATAAATATGTTAACTGTTTTAAATTGTATCCCCCTCCAAATGTGCCCTCTCTCCCTTTCACCCCCACCAATTTTAGCACCAAAACTCATCCAACGGGTTGCAGAAAGATGCCATATACTGAATTTAGTATCATTATTTTACACTTGGTAGACGCTAGAGCGAGTCCATTTAAGTTTAGTAGCTAAAAATTATAACTATCAACCTATAATTTGTTAATCTTTAGATGTTCATTTTAATATGGGAGGTTTTGCAGTAGGCACACATATCATAGTTTTTATTGCTAGGAATAAAACTGATACATAGCAGTTAACACAATTCTTTTGACCTGAAAAATTTATAGCATTTAGGAATTAACTAATTGATTATTATTACCCAATTTTAAAAATAGCGAGGAAGAAAAATCTTTTAAATAATCTTTAAAAAAAAAAAAGATTCATTCCTCAATCTTTTATTTCATTAAATTTTAAATATTNTATTTTATTAAAACATAATTATATAATTTTATACAAGAAATAAAAATCATCCCGTTGAGTTACGAATTTAGGATGGAATTTAAGAGAGAATAATGAAGATTAGGGACACTTACCGGGCGATGTTAAAAATGAAAGTTATATCTATATCAGAATTTCACTTTAATTGTTGTAATAATTGATTTTCGTTTAATTTATTTATAATATAATTACATTCTTTCGTTATTATTTAATTATTTTAACCATTAATATTTTCTTGAGATTGTTTTATATACGTAGTTTGTACTCATAGGGTAATTGTGATCAACTATTTTAAAAAAGAAAAAAAAAAAAAAGAACCAGAAAGATCAATGTGCTCGCCTGAATAGCCCAGCTCATTAAGTTTTGTTGATAGAGAAATTTTTAATACTTAACGCTTAATTTAGAGTTGATAGATTATGTTCATTTGAAATTAGGAACTGACGCAATTTAAATTTTCATTAAAAAAGACGTTTCAGAGAAGAACCCTATACTAATTAAGAATTTTGGATTCTGACGTCTTGAAATCCAAAATATGCAATTTTAAGGGGAGAGATATGATTTTGATTTTTCATGTAGATAAAAAAGCATCATTTTTACTAATAAAAATATTTTTTCAAAAAATTTGTTAATGCTATGGAAAATTTTCAATATTATTATAAAATTTATTTTTGTGAAAATAAAAATAAGTAACAACCTTGGCTTATTTTAAAAAAAATCATGGATTCTTTATGAAATAATTTAACGTAATTCAGTAAAAAAATATGGTTTGCCAAAAACTGACTGAGGACTACAGGAAACACTGGTAAAAATAAGCCTACATTTCAGTGAATATAACAATATAAATTTGGTTGATTGATGCCGAGTTTTGCTTCAAGTCCTAAATATTATGGATTTTGCTCCAAGATATAATATCGCTGAAATGTAGAGACTTTTAACGATAACCACTTACAGCCATATTTGTTGTCTATTTTTTTTTTTTGTTTGTTCGTTTTATACTTTTTATTTTATTAGGTTATAACATCTTAAAATATTAATAAAATAAGTGGCCCTCATAAAAGTGGAAAATTCATAAAATCTGAAAAGTTTGAGTTAATTTTCCTCCCTATCTGTTACAAATTATTCCAAATTATCTTAAGATTGTTATTGACATATTTCGGTAGTTCTATAAGACACCCTTCTACGGACTCACTGTTTAATTCCAGTGTCATGCTGATGATCTTATTCCAGAGGCTTGGAGAAAAAGACTGAGGTCTGGTTTGTGCTAACCTGCGAGGGGGGGAGGAAGATAAGAATCCTCTTCACAACTGTGGGAGGGTTATAATTGACTATAATGGACAATATATAATTACACAAAAGCACTGAATAAATTGTCAACAGCCGTTTAAATTTTAATATTATTTCGACATTTAGTCATCATTGGAAAATTGCATTATACTAAGTTTGTTTCATTAAATCGTAAATTCGTTCAGCACATATAACGGCTAGTAAAGGGTATGTTGAAAAATTGTGATCGCTGCGAAAGATATGATACCTTAAATATTTTCTAAAGAAATACCATTTTTGATATTTGTTTTCCTTGTATTTATAAGTAAAATTAAGGATTTATAGAAAACCGGACTGTCGAACTGGAATCCTGTAATAATTGCCAGGCAACTAAAACCACCCTACTAGTTATAGAAGAAGGGAATTAGAAGAAACCGGGATTTTGTGTAAATATTTGTGAAAATTAGTAAGGGCGATGTGAGAACAATTTCTGCGTTCATCTATTCCTCCTTCATGGAGATAAAAATGGTGTGTTTAAAAATATTGTTTCTTCATTTTGTCGTTTGTGTTCTCAACAATATTGACATATGCTATGAGTAATTTTCCTCCTTTTACAGGGAAAAGTCACATTTTAGAAAGGGGTTCTGATCAGATTATGTTCAATTTGTAGAGAGGGCCACTGGAGTATGAAGTATGCATGAGAGAGAACTTGTGAACATCATTACTGTCTGAGAGCCTTTGAATGCCTTTTGTCTTAAGATAAATGCAATGAAGACTAATTTTATTAGTCATTTCAGGCAATTTAAATTTGTATTTAGGTATAAATAACTAAATTGGCATAATGCCAGGTAGAACATCAGAGAATGAAGGAGAGTGATCTCTTTTTTTTTCTCTCCTAGAGGGCGAGAGAGGTCAAAGGTCATAAGAGAATCCTTATGCACTCAATAACAGGGGAGGGGGGATTAGCCCTTCACAGAGATATTTCTTTAGAGTAGGTTACGAGGTAGGCAATTTGCCTGGGTAGGTTACGTCATGGTTACTAGGAAATTCGCCTAAAACTCTGGGGACAAACTTGCCTTAGTAAAATTCCCTTCTGTGTCCTATAACACCAGGGATACAAGTTCGACGGGAAACCTCTTTCTTTTAATGTTTGTGCTAGAAACGGTCTGGTTATTTTGGATATCCACCATTTTTATTCATTTGTTTGTTTTAGAAGCAGCCTATTTACCTTTCTGAGAGTAAAGAACTATACACCATCATCCAACTCTTCAGAGGTCTTTAAGGAGATTCCGATGTCAAAGGGCTCTTTTAATAAAGTTCGAAACAATAGCCAGTCCTGGAGACCATTTATTAGGGTTGGTGGTAATTGTCTAGGGATAGGTGTGAGAGGCAGTATGATGAGTACAGGGCTGTGGCCTGAAGAAAGATCATTTAAAGGTGCTATGAAATGAATAAGATTTGAGGAAATCTATGGATATCAGGAAGACGGTTTACATCTGTGGGCCAATAGGTAGGAAAGGACGGACTTAAAGTGGAGAGATTGTGAGAGGAGATAGCATTATACAGAGCACGGCCACGGGGGTTGGTTGTTCTCGAGCCCTACCAATATTAGAGGGAAAGGGGGCCAAAAGGTTTAAGTCAGTAGATTATTTGTTGGGGGTTCAGTCAAAGTTGATAAAACAAAACAAAAAAAAAAGTTTTTTTTAATTATCTGCCGACGTTTCAGCTTTCGGACCAAACATGAAGATTAATTCCAGATGACAACAAGTTCCTTCTCGCCTCCATAATAGCCTTGAAAATGGCTTGCAATATAAGTCAAAACGTCAGCAGATATTAAAAATACATTTTTTTAAATTGTATTTTTTTTTCTTGGGTCAACTTGATCGAATTCCAACAAATTCTCTCCAAATTAGTAGAAAATTTGTTGGATCAAATCTCTCTCCGCTGGCGAAAAACTCTCCATGTGTACTAATGATTGAAAGTGTTCTTAGAACTGGTTTGAGGTAATGGATTTGTTAGAGGGGTACTGCACAGCAGAAAGGACATTTCTCCATTCAGCCTACATAATCCATCAGGGTGTTCAAAAACTCGGCAAAAATCAAATTCTCGACAGAAGCCCGCATGAAGAATTATGAATATTATTGAGGACTGGGGAAGCCTATATAAAATTTATTTATTATTATATTCTGTATAAAAATGGCTACTACATTTATTATCGGAATAATTCTGTTGGAGGAGGTTGTTCAATAAAAAAGATTAAGCAATATATGTAGTTTGCTTGGCGAGTAATTTCTAAAATAATATTATTAGTCTACAATTAAATGTAATTACTATTATTAATTAAGATAGTATTAGATAGCAGTGTTGTGAACATTGTTTTCGATCAGACATGATAAAATACACGTTTTCCTATCAGAGACAGTGGGATTAGCTTGGACCACTATTTGACTATTATTTTGATACTAAATAAAGTTTAATTTTTTAAGCGCTAATGACCTCAGCAGTCGACGCACGGAAAAGAAAAAAAAAACTTTTTTCCTACTAATCTACTAATCTTATGTTAGTTAAGACTTGTAATTTTTTTGTATATATGTTCACAGGGTTCTGTGAAAAGGTTATCCAATTATTGATAAGACCACTTTCCATTGGAAATATCAATCGTTTAAAAATAAACTAAACATGTACTTTAAAATGTCATAGGATGGAGGGAACTTTTGTTAAATACTATTGAACAAGGATATGCTTAAGAAGACAGTGATATCCGATAATATCTCCATATTGTCAAGTGGTAGTCTAATCTTAAATGTGCATGATTGTCATGATGGCTCATGGTGATTATCTTAAATTCTTTTCAGGTAAAAAAAAAAAATACTATGATAAATATATTCCAGCTTCGATCCCACGAGATTAAATAAAAAGAAAATAAATCTTCACCGATCCTACATTCAAGAAGCTAAAATTATGATCCATTAAAAATTATATATATGGTATGAATTTCAAGATTTTTCTTTCTATACANATATATTATATATGTTTTAAGCTCTATTTTTCGTGTAACTTTCAAAATTTTAAAGAAACAAAATTTGTTATTGGAGCATCTTTTTGCTGTTTGTGGAAGAATCTTGGCCAATTTTAAGTGGCTAACAGAGTGATCATATGTAAAAGCCCTCTCCATTTTCTAATATAAATTTCGTCATTTATTCTTATCTATGTCCAACTTAAATAAAATATAGGAAACTCTTTAGGTTACATAGCTTTTACGTGGCATACTGTTATAAACATAAAGAATTAGACTTATTAAAACGCAAGCTTAATTGTTAAAAATTATTTTGTATCATTACAGATACATTGCTATAAATTTCTACTGTTTTTTATAAAATTATTTGAAACGGAACTCTACTTTTAGAAGCGAATTTCAAAAAAGATCTAACAAATTTATCATAATTCAAACATTTGACTGATATTTTTTTACCTTTCCTCACAGGCTCTTAAATTATATGAAAGGTTTAATTATATGTTTAACTGTCATATTTTCAAAAGAGAAAATATTATCCCAGTCTACATATAATACAAAATGTATGATTAATAATTACTAGAGAAAACAATAAGCTCACATATATTGACTTTTGAAAGATGAGAATTCACAGAGTTAGTTCAAACATGAGCATAAGCCATTACAATGTTTCAATTTTGATCGTTATAGACACCAATCGAAAAAAAATAATCATTTTAAATAAGTAGTAAATCCTGAGTTCTCATGATAGGACATGTATTTTATAGAATAACATTCGAAATTGTGAAGCTTTGGATTCCACTAGGTCTCAAGAATGTGCAAATTTACAATCGTAAGAGAGAATTTATACATAGTACACATAAGAGAAAAAGTTATAGATAAAATAAGAAACAGAAACACAGTTCCCTACTGACAGGTCGAAATCATTTCAAAAATTAGTGAAAGAGAAATTGTAGATTGTAGACAAAGTATACAAGTATTCCTTCTCACTCTGAAAGTGCTGCTAAACTATCTATTGATATATTAATTGATTAAATGAAAAACCAACTGATATAATGCACCAACATATAATGCACAATTCGGTTATGACAGTTATTAAAGCTGGCATAGTCGAGGGGATCCGTTCGGGACTCTCGAGTCTGGCGCTGCGGGTTCGGGTCCCGTCAACTTCAGGCTTTTATTGAGAATTCAAAGAGCTATGGAAGTTTAGAATAGGGCGGAACTAGTAGATAGCCCCTCCCTCCATGACCCTTAGCAGCTGCGTGGGAGAAAGTTGCCATGGTGTAGAAAATAATTGATACTAAAAATCTCTCTAATATTTGTCACAAGCGTATTTAGGAAAATTTTAAACTTGACCACAATAGTATAATACTGCCTTAGTCAGTAAAGACTGACCAAAAATGACCAATCAAACACAATTAAAAACTATCTTTACAATAATTACGATGAAATATAATTCATTCCCAGCCTACCCCACCCTTCCCTCTCAGCCAGTTTAGACCAGGGCTTAGTGGTCATACATTTTACGCTCATTGTCCTCCTTGACTTGTAACATAAAATTCAACATTACATATATACTTATAATTCACCATTTACTCTCATTTATCCTGCGTGACGAACTTCTTTCTTTTTTTTTATCGCACAATGTAGTGAGAATATTAGATGATAATAGTATATTATGCATTTTTAATCAAATCTATTGATAAAAGCACGTTAAATCGTTCAATGTGATGAAACTCTTCTGAAGCTAACTGAGATAGCACTAAAAATTTAGCTATCCGAAGTTACATCAATATTTTTGAAAATGATACAGAGCGAATCATTGAACAACTGAATAGAATAATAATAGGCTGATTCTGTACTCAAATAGAAATCAAAATATTGTTTTCCAAATACAACTATATTCCAAATTATAAGATCTAATAAATATTAAATACTGTGCACAAGATGAAGGGTTCATGATTTCCACTTCTAAGACTTCTTGTACCATATTTAAAAATACTTATTTACGTATATTATCTATCTTTAAATAATCTTCATAAAAAAAATATTCGATGAGGTAAAATATATTTTGTATATTATTTGATTCAATGATCAAAATATTAAATATAAACGACATAATAAGCAAAACAAAAAAAAAACACCAGGGTACTTTAAGGACATCTTGTTGTTTCTATATCGAAACTTAATCAAGTCTAAAATATATTACGATTTCGTTCAGCACTCAGCTTCTCTAAAACGCAGCAACTGGAGTTTTCTGCTCTAGTCTAGCAGATAGCTCACGCGTCAACAGAGAATATTGGTAGCGTCCTAAGTAAAAACGGTGTACAGGTCACATATAAGATAAACATTTTATTTTGGGTATAAGATCCCCTTGACGAAAGAGAAGTGAATCGCTTGACCAGACAAATAAAATTTCTTCTAGAAGAAACCAAAATTAAAAAGTACCAAAATTTTCTGACTGACTTACAGACTGATGACCACTCTCTTTGGCGTGAAACTAAACGTATTTTAGGAAAACCAACTGTCATTCCCACTCTACAAGATGGACCCCGAACTGTATACACAGACAACGAAAAATGTGAAATTTTTGCCACGTACTTAGAGACAAAATTCAGGCTACTTGACAGACAGGACTTACCAACTGACAGAACAGTCGACGAAACGTTATATGAACCAGACAGTGGCAGTCCAACAAACAATGATTTTGACTCTACCTCACCAAATGAAGTAAAATCATTTGTCAGAAAGATGAAAAAAAGAAAAGCTCCAGGAGAAGACTTAATCCCAGTTATCGTTCTCAAGAATCTCCCTTTCAAGACACTTGCATACATTACCGGTATATACAATGCATGCCTTCGTTTTAGCTACTTCCCCGAAAGCTGGAAGAAAGTATTAATCCTTTTATTTGATAAAGATGGCAAACTTAAACACAACCCGCAAAACTATCGACCAATCAGTCTCCTCAACACCCTCGCCAAGCTGTTTGAGAAGAGTATTGAGCAGAGGCTCAGAAAACACTTCGAAGGCTCTATAGTCATCCCATCACACCAATTTGGCTTCAGAAGCAACCACTCCACCGTACTCCAATCTCAGAGAGTTGCTGAAATAATTATAGGCGAATTTGAAGCCAAAAAATCACCGCTGCGGTGTTTTTTGATGTCGAAAATGCCTTTGACAAAATTTGGCATAAAGGACTTCTTTTTGAACTGAAAAAAGCTGCCATTCCACCATACCTATTTGATATAATAAAAACATTCCTTAAGAATACGACATTCCTGGTCAGGGTTAATGGCTCCCTTAGCAGGACCGCATCCATAAAAGCCGGGGTACTACAAGGGGCAATTTTAAGTCCCCTTCTTTACCTTGTGTATTGCAGCGACATGCCGGAACCTCCATTATCAGAATTGGCCACCTTCTCACGGGTGCCTATGAGAATGGGTACCAAATGGGGAGTGATGCGTTGTGCCTTGCACCAATCTAGCGTGGCTGCACAAGTGGCCACCCTTAGCCTCTCCTCCCTAAACTCCTTTCTCTCACCTTCTCGCGGTGGGACCCGTTATGTCGAGTAACCCTGACTGAGGTGGGGTACTCAATCCCTGCGGAGGTCAGGGTCGGCTAACAGAGAGAGTAAAGGGGGCTCCTGCTCGGATGAGGGGGGGGGGAGGGCGGATGGGTGGTTCCGGCTGGCCACCCTTTAGTCGAGCGGTGGGTGTTAGGTTAGGAAAAAAATATACTAACAGCATGCGGGTTATTTATCCGGGTATATATTATATAATATAGGCATGTTTTTTTGTTTTTTTTTTGTTTTGTTTTTGTTTGGTTTTTACTAAACTCTGAGTTGTTTAACTCCCTTTCAAATTACTATGGCAGAGTTCATTATCGATGGTATAGATTGCTCGGACTTTGGAACCGAGAACCCCCGGACGCGGCAGTTGCAGGGCTTCGCGTCGGGCCAAGCTACCTGCAGTAATAAATTGGTTTCAAATCTTCACATCAACTCAAGCGAGCTGTAGGTGCCCTATGAGGCGGTCTTTGGGAGAAGGGAGTCGCTGAAGCGGTCTCCGCCGCCGATTTGTAGGACCCAGTCCCTGCCGGGCGGGAAGGCCCTCGACTCTCCGTCGCTGGCGGCTTGCGGCTCCTTGACTGAGAGAGTGAGTGCCTTCCGAGGGAAGGTAGAAGTGGCGCCCAAAAAGAGGACTAGAGAACCTCTTGCGGAATCGGGGACAGTTGGGGGGTCAAGAGTTGAACACGCGAGGAAGGTCCAGGCTAACCTGGCGAGATTCATCTCTGACAAGGACAAAAAGATGAATAAGAGTAATCAGGGCCACATTAATGATGAAATTAGCCAACTGGTGGCCCTGATCGAGGAGCTGGTGGCAGAAACCTCGGCTGAAGCAGGCCGAGTGGGGCCGCAAAGAGGGGTTAGATTGATTAAGAGAGCCAGGGAAGACGCTGATGAGGAAGATTCCTATGCCACTGGACGCAGTGAGGTGGATTAGGATGGCCTTGTAAGAAAGAGTGAAAGAGTGGCGGCCAGAGTCGTAGAATGCATGGCGGAGGTGATCGAGAGGAAGCTCAAAGTGGTTGCGGCTCAGCCTCTGGTGGTAAGGCCAGGAAAAGTGGCTCTAAGCCCTCGGGGCGAGGTCGATGGAGCCTCCGGCTCTTCCTCACGTATGGAACCAGGGGCGAAAGTGAGAAAGAAACCCCGGAAGAAAAATCCCGAGGGTGGTGGCGCAGGGGGTACGCCCCCTGCGGCACCAAGTGGTGCGAGTAGTGCTGAGGTTTCAGGGAAACACAGCGAGCTCCCTCCTTCGGGGTGGTCCGAGGAGAGGGAAGAAAGTAAAGAGGCCAGAGAATCAGGGGCCTTCAAACAGGGATCTGCTGGCCAGTGTGGCGGAGAGGGCAGCGAGACCCCCGGGTGATAAGCCTTACTTCGTTAAAATAATTCCCGGTGAGGGAAACGAACAGGACTCTACATCCTCGGTGACCCGGGTGCTGGACGAGGTCATTGTCCCGGGGTCCATCGGCCTCGAAATCAAGCGCGTCCAAGGATCGGTGAATGGCTCGATTACTATCAGGGTTGATTCCGAAGAGGCCGCGGATAAAATCTTACTGACAGATGGGATTGTGAGCAGTGGGATGAAGGCCGTCAAAATAAGACCAAGGGGCTCTAGGGTGGTCATGGACGGCGTCCCAAGGGGCTGGTCTGACGAAACTCTGGCGGCCAGGATCAGGTCTTTAATTCCGGCGGGAGCCTCTTTAAGGCCGCTGTTCCGAAGAGGGAGAAAGGACACACCCTTTACGCAATGGGTGGTGGAGACAGACGGCGAAGGAAGGAAATCCCTCACTGCAAGCCCGCTGAGGGTCGGCTGGTTCCTGATTAGAGGCCGGGACTTCATTGGCCAGCCTAGATGCTACCGTTGCCATGGTTATGGTCACATACGGTCTAAATGCAGCGCGCCGAGTCAGATCTGTGGCTGGTGCGCAGGAAGGGGACACGAGGCCTCAGGCTGCACGAGGAAGAGTGACACCCCCGTCTGCAGCAACTGTGTACAGTAAGAAGAAGGCAGACCACCCGGCCTTCGACAAGAAGTACCCGGCTTACACAAGATTTTTGGCCTCTCGCATCAACGCGACTCACTATGACTAGCCAGAGGAGCAGGGCGCCCCAGGGACGGAAGGGAATTAGGCTGGCATCCCTCAATACCAGGAGGAGTCCGACCGTGATGAGTGAGGCGCGAATGGAGGCATTAAGGCAGAGGTTGGACATCGTTTTCGTGCAGGAGCCTCCTGTCCGGCTAGGTATTGTTTTTGCTGTGCTACCTGGCTGGAAGATTGCCTACCACACGGGCGGGGAAAGAGTAAGGGCGGCGATCGCTTCCGCGTCCCCAAATATAGACTTATTGGCCCTGTCGCACTTGTGTACCAGCAACATTGCGGCTGCTGTGGTGAACCCGGGTGATGCGTCTTTCTTGTGCGTATCAGCATACTTCCCGCCAAAACAGGCGGTTGCACCGACGCTCGAAGAGCTGCAGCGGGTCATCGACTCCGTGAGGATGCCAATGGTTCCCCCTCAACCAATGCCTGTGGGTACCAGATCAATGAATTCCTGGTACAGAATGGGCTCTGTGTAGGGAACGGTCCGGATATTGGACCAAGTTTCAGGAATCAGAGGGGGTCCTCGGTTAAAGATGCCGTGGTGGTGTCTCCCCAGTTGTTCCCACGTGTTGGAGCTGTCGGTGCAAGATTCTGCACGACGAGCGACCACGCCCTCCTGTCCTTTTCCATTGAGAGACCCAGTGCGGAAGTGCAAAGGAGGCCTACGAGGTATGTGGTCACGAAGGCAAGGTGGAAGGAATTTTTCACCAACATAAGTGAGACCCTTGATCACCGGCCTCAATCTCTACAGGGTGCTGCGTCCCCTGAAGAGGTCGACAGTAGAGTCTCCTTCCTCACCAGCACTATCATCAGGGCGGCCGATCGTAGTATCACCAAAGGACGCACGGGCAGGGCGGGAGTGCCTTGGTGGACGGGGGAAATTGCGGATGCTCGGAAGTGCTTGATTTCTGCCAAATGGGCCTACTCTCGGAGCGGTACTCCTGCAATGAGGGCAGTAAACCGGCTCATATGCCAGAGGCTGACCAAGCAGTATAAGAAGAAAATAGGGATGGCCAAGAAGAGCTCCTGGAGAAGGTTCATTGAGGAGCAGTGCCTTGCAGGCCCCTGAGGGCTTCTCTATAGAATAGGCAGGGGTGACTTCGACTGTAAGCAGGCTGACGCTGCCGTTTCCTTTGGCGGCCAAGTGGCCGGCTCGAGGTTCGAGTCAAACTCCTTTCTCCTAAAGGCAATGTTCCCGAGTGATGACCCAAGAGAGGACACAGAGTATCAGAGAGCGGTTAGAGCGGGATTCCTGCTCCCGCCCGGAACAGATATGGCTCCGCATTGGGATGTGCTGGACGTGGAGTTGGCCGTGGCAACCCAAAACCCCAAGGGTTCCCCAGGACTGGATTGTATAAGTGCCCCCATGATCCGCGGTGCCGGTGGGATCATGATGGAGCAGCTGTGTTGCCTGTTCAACAGCTGCCTCGATCTGGGCTATTTCCTCAAGACGTGGAAGCTCGCCAGAATCTCGGCTTTCTTAAAGAAAGGGCCCAGAAATCCCCAGCTCCCGGGCAGCTATCGGCCTATTAGTCTGCTCCCTGTCATGGGGAAGGTGCTGGAAACTTTGGTGAAGAAATGTCTGGAACCATGGTCGCAGTCCAGGACTCATCCTAACCAGTTCGGCTGTTCCAGGGGGAGAAGCACTGAGGACGCCATTTTTTCCCTCCGGGACATGATTACAGCAAGCTCAGCAAAGTATGCGGTGACGGTTTTTTTTTTTTTATATTTCAGGCGCCTTTGACCGGGCATGGTGGCCGGCTATGCTGGCGAGGCTCCAGGACTGGGGGGTGCCTAGCAACGTGTTCCTCTTGGTCAGCAGTTTCCTCCAAGACAGGAAGGCCAGGATAGGCAGCGGGAACGAGTGTACTGAGGCGGAGGTGGAGTGCGGATGCCCGCAGGGCTCTGTGTTGGGGCCGATGCTGTGGAAGGCCTTATTCGATGGACTGCTGGAGGCCTTGGGGCGGCAGGGGTATGGAGTGGTGGCATATGTAGACGACTCAGCGGCCACCGCCTACGGCCAGTCGAGGAGAGCGGTCTTGGAGTCCTCCCAAGCCATGATTGACCTTGTGCAGGAGTGGCGCGAGGCATAAAATGTCTCTATCAGAAGAGAAGACGTTGGCTGCTGCAACCTAGGCGGGGTTTGATGACCGGCACCCTCCCATGGTAAGGTTAAACGGACGACCTGTGAGGTTTCCTGACGAAATTAAATATAAATTCTCATTTTCACGGCTTCAATTCGTTTTTATCAAAATCTTTTTTTTTTTTTTTTTTTTCAAATCTTGAAAAATCCTTGTGATGATGAATTTTCTGTGGCATTATAAATATTTGGTCTCGGATTTCGGTCAACCACACAAATTTGTACTTGAAACTAACTAAATAAGAACAATTTATGCAAATAAGAATATAAATTCATTTAAAAGTATTCATACATAAAATTTTAATTCATGAGATATTCTTAATGAATACACATTTTCACGGCTTCAGTTCGTTTTTATCAAAATCTTTATTTTAAACAATTTTCAAATCTTGAAAAATCCTTGTGATGGTAAATTTTCTGTGGCATTATAAATATTTGGTCTCGGACTTCGGTCAACCACACAAATTTGTACTTGAAACTAACTAAATAAGAACAATTTATGCAAATAAGAATATAAATTCATTTAAAAGTATTCATACATAAAATTTTAATTCATGAGATATTCTTTATGAATACTCATTTTCACGTCTTCAGTTCGTTTTTATCAAAACCTTTTTTTTAAACATTTTTCAAATCTTGAAAAATCCTTGTGATGGTAAATTTTCTGTGGCATTATAAATATTTGGTCTCGGATTTCGGTCAACCATACAAATTAGTTGAAACAAACTAGGGCAATTAGGACATTAGGGGTAACATGGTAACTTGTGAAATGCTATATAAATATATATAGCATTTCACATTTACTCTCTAGGGAATTTTTTTGGTCCATGTCTAGCCGCACTTGTAACACACAGGCTAAAAACTTGTCTACCCGAATTAAAAACTATTCAGTTAACCGAAGCAAAAAGCTCGGTCCTGTGTCCTCTCAGTGGTGGCTACAGGACATAGGTAAGAAAACCGGTTTTATCATTATATTGTATACTATTAGCTAAGAGTCTTGGAGATCTGTCTAGACTTGAGAAGAGCAACTGATAAGAAGGTTCGAGAGAGTCACTGGCATCTCTCTGTTTGTCAACACTAAGTAGTTCATTAGTATAGGTTACCACAAACCCAAGGAATTTCAAGTGAACTTCTTTTGAGGGGTTATTTCTTCTACAATAATGTGTTCCTCCATATGTAGTTCACGGCTTACCACCATATTTTATCAACTCTGACTTGTAAGTCGATGGATTCTACCATTTGGCGCTTGTATGTCTTTTGAACATCATTTGTGAATGCCAGGAATTTTTGCTACATCCCTACATGCACTCTACTTTTTTCCTTAAGACATTCTCTTGTTAATTTCCAAGGCAATGTTTTTACATTCCCATTGTATAAGGATTCAGCATTTGGAGCCATTTCTACAAGCCATTTTCACCATCAAGTATATATTTGCCTTTTAAATATATACAAGGCTAGGCGACTTTGTATATAGGTATACATACAGGCTAGGCGACCTTGTTTATATATATATATATA
>KZ809009.1:22540-72695 GCA_000696205.2 Oncopeltus fasciatus | reverse complement strand
AAATTTGGTTAAAACATATTTTTATTTATTTATCGTACTAGACAACGTTACAGATTCAAGTGTGGTATTCACATAATTATTTTGCTAGGCAGACACTAAAATAGTGAATAGTAAAAAAACTTTAATACTTAATAAACCAGCATTCAATTTTGAAATTATAAATTATGGTATTGCTTTTAAATGTGGGCCCATTCAATGATGTATACACTTATAAAAAAAGACTTATTTGACAAAAATAATTAATGAAAGAGTTATTATTAACTGTGAATTTTAAAAAGTATAATATAAAATACTGAAAATCTAAATGTAGCTATTAATAAAGATAAATAAATTCAAACTAATAAGCTAAACAACTAAATTAAATTAAGAAACAAGGAAATAAAATTTTATTGAACAATGAGAAAATTACTAGTAAATTAAGTTTTCATGGAAAAGATCCTTGAACTAGTTGAAATAAACATCCATAAAAAGTATTGTCTCATATATTAATAAAAAATACCAATGAAATTCTAATACAATGAATCAAAAGACATGTATATCATATGATATTACAGCACTATTGAAACAACAGCTATATACTACTATATAAGGTTTTTTTTAAATTAAGAATTAATCTCCCTCAAAAACTTAGGTTAATGGAGGGAAGGGCTGTCTAGAAGCTGCTATCCCATTTTTAACATCCATGGCTCAAGTCAAGCTTTTATTTATCAATAAATATCAATCTATATCAATAAAAGTTTGCCCCGGGCGGGATTTGAACCCTCCAGCAGCAGGATAGTGAGACCCAAACAGATTCCAAGAGCTACACTGGTGCCCCCTGTATAAGATTTATTTTTAAAAGGTTAATTCATTACAATTCTTATATTTGATCAGAAAATAAGCATATAAGTAAAGTTACTTTGAAATTGTAGTCAAATCATAATACTTATTTTTTTATTTTTTTTTTTTACAAATAATTTGAACAGCTTATTATTGAGTAGNCTTTCAGGCGTTTATAATTAATGTGGTTTTCAGTGTTTGGATATTTCTTGATAAGCTATAGGGCAAAGAAGTGATATCATCTATGCCTGACATGGAACCATATTCTAGGCTAATATAAGTAGGTTTGCCGTTATTGAGAAGTTAGTCGCGATCGTCAATAATTCTTCTAATTACGTTAACTCGCCAGTTAGTAGGTGAAGGTGATCAAGAACTGTACACATCAATGAATATTGTTATATTCTGTAATTTTCATATTAAAATCATGATGATCCCTCATATTTTACATATCATATTACTTAAAAAAAATTAATTGAATTTTATTATAAAAATTCAGAAGGACCATTATCCAATAAACCTTTGTAAATATATCTTTTGATTTGAATGGCTAAATGATGTAGATAATGTCTGCATCTATCTGAAAAACTATGTTTTTCCAGTACATACATGTTACCTCCTGAAAACTGACTTCTTATGTGGACTGTTAACATTCTATAGTCATTTAATGATTTCTTCTGTAGTTCAGGATGTACAATTTCAATTGCTGATCCTTTTTAGGCTGATCTCAGAGAAGGTTTGGAGTAGCCAAAGTTAATGAGACGTTGTAAGACATTATCATGGGTTTCAAAAACTTGTCAATTGGCATTATACTGGGCATAGGGAATTCAGCATTGTGGACTCATTAGAAGACTTGATCACATCCAAGAGTGGATAGGTTAGGGTTGCAATATGTAAAAAATAATTTTTTCCATTGTAGGACGATAATTTTTGTTTTGTCATTATCTCTTGTCCATAGCAACTATTATCTCAATTTTTTTTATTGATTTGGATATGAAAGTGAATGTCATCAATTGGGTTGCCAAATTAAAGCCTAATTATTCTTCTTTCATAGAACAAATGTGAAGGAACAATATTTATTCATCATCCAAACAATAAAAAAAACAAGGGACATCATGATTGAAAATTTATTCATGCAATTTAGCCAACAGGCATTATATGAGATTAATAATATTCAGATTATCATATTTTCCAAAAAACATTGATGTACATTTTTAAACAACCCCTATTTCTAAAAGCATATTCCTTTATTGGAACCTTTTTCACTTATAATTAGACCATAGGTATTAATAAACATTTTTATTAAATTGGTATCAATTTTATGCATATAATACTGTTTGCGTGTTCATAAATGATTTAAAATAAAAATCCCTTCAAAGGATACCCATATTTTTTTCACACTTTAGCAGTACATATACTATTAAATTTGGTAAAATAAAGAAATATACCAGAAATATATCATTTGGGAAATAAAATACAAAATGGTTTATTCATATAAAAAGTCATAGATGATTGTTATATGAATATTTCAAATTTTTGTAATATGTAATTAAAATAATATTAATGAACATTTTTTTTTATATAGAAGTCTAATTACTTTTTTTTTATTTGCTCTGGTAGGGAAGTTGATGACAATTAGGGTTATCAAATAATATCCAATACTTGGCACTTCGTATATATATTTCTCTAATTGCTTAGTGCTTTCAGAATCAGAGATTCTATCTTTGGGGATCAGTCCCCTTATAATGAGTGCTCCTGCCTTGGCAGCTCTAGGCACACCTAATCAAAATTTTATTTTTTTGAATTTGTAAAGTTGTCAGGTGATGAAGAATTTTTGAAGTCAGAAATCCTTTGCTAGTGAACTTAGCTACACTGATCTAAGGTGGTTACTCATTGTCTTGTAAATTTATTTCTGGTAATGAATTAACCCTTTCAAACCTGAATTATTATTTTCATTTTTTTTTTTTTTTTTTTAAGCCAAAAAATTTTTTATATTTTATGTGTACATTTGTGTATGCCAGGTCTGAAAGGGTTAATTACATTTGGCTGACGTGTGGTAATCGGAGTATGATGGAGTGGTTTGTTACTAAATAGATGAATATTCTTAGTGTAAAATATGTTGCAAGCCAGACTTGAGGGTTGAAATATCATTTTTGATAGGTATGATTAAAGTAATTCTTGTTGTCTTATGGGAAACGGTAGGATATTTGCTTCTACACAAAGGCTGGTTATTGGGTTGGTCCTAAATGCGGGTGTGGGTAAATGTTTTTCTGAATGATGAACGGACTCAAGGCATAAAAGATTAATGCCTTTTGCTAATGAGTAAATAAAACTGCTAAAGTCCATTTTCGATTAAATGGGGGTTCTATATATCATCAGAAATGCATTCCAGAACTGTGCTTCATGTAGTTTTACTTAGCACTTCCATGAAGTTCATTCATCTTTTACATTCTTCCTTGAGATATTTGATGTGACTGATCAAGTTCAGTTTATAATCAAATACCATACTCAGGAAACGAGCTTCATTTGCAAAAGCGAGCAAATAGTTGTTAAAGTAATGACTAGTGGTTGGAACCCAGAACCCATATAAATATTTTATTAATTATTTCCTCTAGGAGCTTACTTATGCAGCTCAAGAGTGATATTAGCCAGTAGTAGCCTACAAGAAGCTTATCTTTGCCAGGTTTTGGTATGGGTTCGACTATAGTCTCTAAGCAGTCTAGTTGTATTTAGTTCCCTTCATTTCATTGAAGATATAAAGAATTGTTTCAGCTGTGGGTTTAAGCGTTTGATCATGAAGTTGTGGACTTAAGGAGGTATCTTTTAGGTCTGAAATTGTAGAGTTGAGTTTTTGATAGGTAATAAGCTTATTGAAGTCTCTTTAAGCGTGTTCCGAGCTGTAGTATTCTGAGAAGACAATGTTTTCTTGGTTTGTAGAGTATTTGATGTCTCAGAGAAGCGATCACCTCACACAGCTCTTGTGGGTCAGATATAAGTGAGTTTTGGATATTAAGGATGGGTTCTAGATGTATTTGGAAGCCGAGAAGCAGCGGACTTTTTGCCATACTTGTCTCCATGGTGTGCTCATGTTCATTGGTTCTACAAAATCTGTACAGGATTGCTTTTTCTTTTATTTCGCCAGCAGTTGGGTTGTTCCTTTCAGGCGTTTATAATTAATGTGGTTTTCAGTGTTTGGATATTTCTTGATAAGCTATAGGGCAAAGAAGTGATATCATCTATGCCTGACATGGAACCATATTCTAGGCTAATATAAGTAGGTTTGCCGTTATTGAGAAGTTAGTCGCGATCGTCAATAATTCTTCTAATTACGTTAACTCGCCAGTTAGTAGGTGAAGGTGATCAAGAACTGTGAGAGGTGTTGAAATCTCCTGTAATGACATAATTAGGCGGCTGTTGGTAGGCTGTTGATGAGTTGAGTAGAGTCGATTATTTCAACAGGTTTGGTAGGAAGTAAATATTACATATTTTTATTGGTTAGGAGAGATGTGCTATAATCGTGAAGGCTTGGAGCGAAGTTTCGATATTTACCAGATCAGAGTTGGCGTAAATAAAAAAATACACATTTTTTAAATTGTATTTTTTGGATCTACCTTGACCGTAATAACAGTATATTATTAGAGTGTTCGTAAAGATATTTAACTTCACAATAACTCACAAAACAAACAAAAAAAAGTTAATAATCAACAGGTAATCTTCAAATGTTTGCTATTAAATATTACACTTTTAAAAGAACAACGTTCTGTTCAGTTCTTTTAAATACAAAAGTAGCAACAGTTTTGAAAAAAAAATTTAATTAATTAAGTGCATTTACAATAATTACGAAGTTGAAAGGTTTGATACTTGGTTCAAGCAGCAGGTTAACAGAATTTTACTTTGGCACCGTGGTTGGAGCACTAGACTCCTGAGCCAAAGATCCCCAAATCGAAACTCACAGTTTACAGTAAACTCTTTTTTTTTAATTTGTGCTTCTGTTGGCACAAAACGGTATGCTGACCTCACAACTTCTCTAGTGTGTCATTGATTTCATAAACATACCGGTAACAATTGTTTAGTGTATCTTCTTATGAATAACACTAAAAGTTAATAACCAATATGATTATATAAGCCAGAGAGGACAATAAGGGGGAAACTTTCAAGTCGATAAGGAGGGCTGAATGACAGTTTAAATTCTGAAGAAGAGCTGAACTCTGGTCCTAAATATCTCTCTCAATAAGAACATAATGCAGTACCAGAAAACTACTTACTTTAAGCATTAACTCTATACATTTCATACCTTTTATTCTGTAAATTTGATCCGTAACACTGATAAGAAGGGAATTAGCTGTCTTTCAAATTGCTTTTATTCTGCGGGATCCGTTCGGGTCCCGCAGTCCTGGCGCTACGGGTTCAAATCCCGCTCAGGGCAAGCTTTTATCGATAAAAAAAAAAGCTTATCTAGAGCCATGGATGATTAGGTTGGGATGGCAACCTGCCCTCCCTCCATGACCCAAGTCATCATGAACTTAAGAGGTTAAAAGGGAGACTGACACTGAATTTAAAAGTCATAATATGTCATATACCCCCCCCCCCTCCACTACTTTCAACTTCTTTTTAAATCTTAACAGTATAATTTAAGCTTTCACTTATAGAAGCTCTATTACCTATTAGTTGTTCATATATTACATAATATATTACAACAAGGTAGGTCAGTCGATCTTCCCTCCAGTTACCGATGAATAACTTATGACAATACATTAAGTAAATCTGACAACATTTATTGCTGATAATATTACTGATACATATTCATTAAAATTTGTTTTCCGGAGGAAGTTAATATTCATTTTTGTGTGTGCGTGTTATAAAGTAAATTATTTTTTGTCTCTTAAATATTACTCTTTATTTTTATGATCAATAAGAGATATCTCCTTAAATAGATGCTATTAGTTATTATCTGCAATGAAATAATTTTTCGAAAAAAATTAACTTATTATTATTGTTTAATAAGTTATGAAGTCTGAGGACATGTGAGTTTTTAAAGTATAAATCAAATGACGGATTACTTATGGATGAGGAACAAATCCTTGTGAGTGAATACAATAATCTCAGGGAAAATAGATAAGTCCTTCATACTTTTTTTAGAGATAGACTTTGATATCCAAATGGTAATTGATTTCACAACAATGATCATGTTGACTGTAGTTAATCTTTAAGGGAGAAATAAAATCTTGCCCACTGTCATGTTATTAAAATTATGATTTACTGCATAGGTAAATCGAGACTCCTACTTATTATTTAAAAAAAAAGAAAAAAAAAGAAACGAATATATATGAGAAGAGAGAGATTTTAGTGATTAGCACATTTGGTATCTTGTAGGTAAAGGAGAAAATGTCGAGAAAATTTCAACAAATCTACCATGAAAACAACCTTAATGCTACATTTCTTCAGAATATTCTAAAATAAAGGTTCATTCTAGTCTTATAGTTACTTATTAAGTTACTTACTTAAGTTATACTTGTAAATCAACGATTATAAAACATAAATATTCTATAATTACTTTTGTTCAATAATAGTGTCTATAGTCAAGCATTTATGACTATAAAAAGTATAAATGGGTTTTTTTTAAATTGGTTGTCTCTAGAAAAAATCGGTAGAATTTTAACTGAATGCTGGAGCCATCAATGAATTTTTCCGATGAAGGGGGGAACAAAAAAAAAAACAATAACTCACTTGGTTAAATATTGTATTTTATAGTATAAAATTTACACGCTTGAGTTAATTATTTTATTTTTTCTTACTTAATTTAGAGCAGAAGGTAGGTTAAAACATAATTTAAATTTTAAATTTATAATTAAAGAACCATATTCTAGGCTAATATAAGTAGGTTTGCCGTTATTGAGAAGTTAGTCGCGATCGTCAATAATTCTTCTAATTACGTTAACTCGCCAGTTACAATATATATTTATAATGTTTCATATTTATAAAATATGAAAAAAAAATACATCTTAAAATACATATTTATCTTAAATACTTCTTTGAAAAATGAATATTTTTATTAAAAAATACATACTCATTGATAAATCATCAAATTCCAATTTAAAAGAATTATTGACGAATTTAATGATTAATGTTCAATAAGTAAAATACCGAATTGCTGATTTGGAATCATGTGGTTTTTTCGTGTTGCATATGAACTATAAGTGTTATAAGAAATATGTATGAAACGTTATGAATATCTTAAACATATTCAGGTGTATAAGAAAATGAGATATTTCATCGTTGATAATAAAGAACCAAAGTTTTAAAAATCCTGATTTATTGATGACCTCTGCCCTAAATTCATTCCCGCCCAGAAAGTTTTTACACACACATTTCTACGAAAACTGTGTAAAATAGATTCAATGAAATTTAAAAGTGTAAGCCAATTGCTATCAAAAAAATAAAAATTATTATGGTTACTAATCGCAAATTAATATGTAAAGTTAAAGAATAAAATATTAAACTAATAATATAAAGAAAAATAACTTATCTGGAAATTGAAGTGAAAAGGAAGGGTTGTCTGCTTCGACGGACAGGACACTGCCCACTCTAAGGCAGAGCGATTCTGAAGATAAGAAGAGATTAGAGAGATTAAATGGAAAACTTCGGCCTTACTCATCCCCTCTAATGTGACTTTATGTTGGATTACTTATTATTACTCATTACTTATTATAACTCTTTACAATTATAATGAAAGAATGTAAATAATTAATAAATACACACACGCATGTGTGTGTGTGTGTGTGTGTGTGTGTGTGTGTGTGTGTGTGTGTGTGTGTGTGTGTGTGTGTGTGTGTGTGTGTGTGTGTGTGTGTGTGTGTGTGTGTGTGTGTGTGTGTGTGTGTGTGTGTGTGTGTGTGTGTGTGTGTGTGTGTGTGTGTGTGTGTGTGTGTGTGTGTGTGTGTGTGTGTGTGTGTGTGTGTGTGTGTGTGTGTGTGTGTGTGTGTGTGTGTGTGTGTGTGTGTGTGTGTGTGTGTGTGTGTGTGTGTGTGTGTGTGTGTGTGTGTGTGTGTGTGTGTGTGTGTGTGTGTGTGTGTGTGTGTGTGTGTGTGTGTGTGTGTGTGTGTGTGTGTGTGTGTGTGTGTGTGTGTGTGTGTGTGTGNTATACATACTCAATTTTATCTGTACTGTATTTATCTTTTCATGAATTCAAATTATTAGATAGTACTGGGGCACAGTCACGTTACGCTCATGTTATTCAATCAAAATTAAAATACATTATTGGTTTTGTAAAAACTACCTGATTGCGAAAATAAATTAACATAGAAATAGTAAATAATTTATTTAGATCTTAAAAGCTATAGAAGACCGTTATAATTAGTTAAATAACTCTGTCCGTCAGGAGCTGCGTAATTTGAACAGATTCCTGATGTTCCATTTGAAATGGATATATGGTCATAATCTCAACTAAGGGGATCCGTTTGTCTTTCCTGAGCTAGGTTTTGCTTCGGGCAATCTTTTACAGAGAAATGTAAGTAAGTAAAGTAAAATAAAACTGTTATAGATGTTTAGAATAGGGTGGTGAACTGTAGACACCATGCCATGGCCGTATATGGTTTAATTGGAGGTCTTAAAAGATGGTTATAGGTAATCGTAAATAACTAATTAGATTTTAATATCTTTAAATGACAAAAAGGAAATGTGAATGTCACTGACAATGCTCTACTTCGTTGAAGGAGAGGTTTATTTATTCCAAGTAGAAAGTTTATTCCAAAATATTTTCCTTATTATAGGATATATCACAAAATACCACTAGAAGTAAATATACAAATTAAATATATACAATATATGCAAATATACAAATTAAAAGAAGAAATAGATGGGGAAAATAATAGAAAAAAAAATTTGTTAGTTCCGTAAAAGTGAGTTCTTATTAGGGAGCCTTATTTCATAATGAAATTTCGCCTTTAGCCTTTAAATTTTAAATGAATAAGTGCCTTAGAAATTAATTAAAATCGGTTAAATGGGAATGGGAATTACTTGAAGTGTTAAGTTTAAGTGAAAATATTATCTCGTTGCAGCGGGCGCAATATAAATATTACAGTTTATAATAATAAAACTGAACTCAGACTTGTTATTGATAAAAAAGATATTCTATAAGTGTGAAGGTTTATATGACATGGAAAGTTCAAATACAAACATTCATCAACTGCAAAATTTTGAAACTCGCTTAGTTTGGGCAACTGGAGAGACAAAGTGTGTAACATGATTGGCCTTTTGGTTCAGTCAGCCATTCTATGGGAGATGACACCCGCGATCCTCCAAGGTCTCGAGTCTGTTGCTAACACCAATGGAAAGTACTTATTGAGGTTTTCATAGTGTTCATAGTAAATATTCTTCTACTCACAGGTGATTTGTTTACTCGTAAAAAAAAAAAAAAAAATTCCGTCATCGCAAAATGTTACGTATGACTTACAACATAAACTAAGAACACATTAGACTTCTAAATAGAAAATAAGTTTTATTTTTACAAGTATTGAAAAGGACTGAAGTAACACATTAAAAAAAAATTGAAAACCCATAAAGGTTATAATTTCGTAGTAATCAATACTAATTGTTGACTTGTTGACTACTAATAGTTGTTAACTATTGGCAGATACGTCACCGACGTTACGAAATTGATAAAATTTGGTTTACAATGATTTTGTTAAAAAACTTATTGACTGAATTCTGACCAACTTTTCAACTAGAATTTTAAAAAAAATTATAATTAAGCCCCCTAAAGACGGGAATGATATTAACACGCAAAACATTTTCTCTTACCACGGGAAGTGCTGCCTTACTTTGAATTGTGCAAAATAGACAGAAATAATGATAATTGACTGGAAGAAAACAAACCGACTGATCCTTTGTTTTCATTGGAGCCGCACTTTGACACGGGATTTTTTTACCCAATTAATGAGGGATTCTATTTTCAATATGTTTCACTAGTATGCTTCATATTGCAACCAAAATTCGATTGGAAAAGAAAATAGGTTTCTTAGATCGCAGCAAGGAGCAAAATTCTTCTCTCTGCAGCTTATGGGTTAAAGCTTATATGATTGAAAGGGTAGTTTGGATTCGGTCAAAATATTTACTATAATATACAATTTTCTTTAAAATTGTAGATTAAACTAAAAATTTAAAACTAGTATACAATATGTATAAGTAGTTTATGTATGTACTATAATCCGACAGTAAAGTTAGCAGCTACCCATTTTGACAGCAATTTCCTCGAATATGATGTCATACTCCCGCAGTCTGTAGTGGAGTGTCTACTCCACGCCCCTCTCTACTCCATGGGGATTCTTTGAAAAGCTGTCACTGATAACTTGTATCTTATCAGTTTCAGTTATCTAAATATATACAATAGTAATCCTTTGTTTAAAGCTTTCTTGCTTTCCTTCAAATTATAGCAATGAGTTGTACACCCAATGGTTATCATAATGTCATTGCTCTTGTTTAATTAGCTACATGAATTTTTGTTCTCTTAAACTTTCTTGTTTATTCTATTTTTTTTTTCAACTAAAAATTAAAGTGGTGTATTTTGCTAAAAATAGTTGTTAATTATTATTTCCTTTAAGATGCTTTTATTTAATAGTTTACTTGTGCTATCTTTGATCTTGCTATGTCTCCCTAAAATAAGTGAAGAAAAAGAAGCATTTAAAGAGTGGAAATATTTAAGGAAGAGTCCTCTATCAGGGGTTTTACCTCTTGTTATGACTACCTGGGCTTTCACAGGAGCCACTCAAGCAGGTTGGTGCTTCACCATTACTTGCTTGTGCCTTTTCGTAGATTATTCTCTTGCTTAGACTTCAAGGTTGATATTTCATATAGATAGAGAGAGAAAAAATAGTTCAATTTTAAATTTGTATTTTATTTTGCAGCGCAGTATTTCAGATATTTAAGCATTCAATATTAAATAAAAACATAAATGAGAAAATCTCCAGTTTTATTATTTCATGTTTTATTTTATTTACAATTTACTGGTAGTGAATCCTCTCCTAATTGGGCTCATACTTTAACTTCAAAAGATTATATGACATCCTGTTTGCTCTCTGTAAAATGAGATCTATAAATTATCCCTTCCAACATATGCGTAGAGCATACAAACATCAGTAAAAGGCTTTGTGTGTGGATGTAACAGTTTTTTCCCAGAGTTTTTCTCCAGTCATGTCATTTTCTCCTCTTTAGAATTAAGTATCTTATAGTCTACTATTATTAATATTGAATTTATTATATTTTGACTTGCTTAAGTATTGCAATAATTTTCTTATCATTAGTAAATTCATTAAAGTACAAGTCTGTTATATGACTAAAAATGTATGGAGAACTTAAGGAAGCACTCCTGTAAATTTTGTAAAGTTTAATTTTAGCTCTTACCTGGAAAATTATAAGAGAATAAGTTCTGAGTATTATCATTTTTTTTATCATCCAATCTTTTTTTTTATGTATTTAAAATTTATATTTAAAAATGAATCATACTCAAATGAATTAGGAATTAAGGTTCTATATATTTATATAATCAAAATATATAGAATCTTAATCACAAATTTCATAAAAATTAGTTCTGCCATTTATGAGAAATTTTATGTACAGTGCATAATGAACAGAAATTTTATTTTAAAGGGGCGTATAACAAAAAATGACTGTTTTATCAAATTATATATATTTTAATCCTATTTAATACTTCCCATTACTTCATGTCCCCTTAAGAGCATTAAATTATTGGCAAGTATTAAATAAAAGCCGTAGTTAGTAATTTTTTAAAAAGAAGAAACATTATAGTGCCCTCTGAAATGCTCATAATTTTAAGTCATAACTGGAAAAAAAAATTCAAAACTGCTGAAGAACTCATGAAATTATTAAAATGAAAGAGAAGATGTCCTTGACCAGCATACTGTGCGGTATTAGTTTGAAGAATTTAGTAGTGGAGATGCGACGTCAAAAGGAAGAGAGGCTTTGGGCGACCAATAATGGATATTGATGAACTTCTGAAGGAAGCTGTTGAGTCAAATCCATCCATAGGCAGTCATAAAATTACCAATTGGTGTGTCAAAAGATACCATCTTCTAAGTCACCATCTACTCTCCATAGGGCAGGTGAAAAAGAGCAATACACTGGTCCGTCGTGAACTTATTCCTCAGCAATCAACCAAGAGGTTTGAAATTTTGAAAATATATTGAAAAAACCCTTCTGATATGAGATTTCACCAGAAGATGTTCACTTATAATGCCAAGTGGGTTTACTGGCTAAATCCAAATACCTGTAAGTAACGGCTAGATGGCGGTCACACTGCTTTCCTAGTTGCTGCAAGAGGGCAAACAAAAAAAATCCTTTGTTACGGACTTGCTCCTGATGGAAGCTCTATGAATTCTGAACTGTACTGTGAACAACTGGAAAGATTATATTGGAAGTTGTCTGAGCATTATCCTTCTTTGATCAACTGAAAATGAGTTTTATTCCCTAGATAATATTCATCCTCATACTTGACAAGCCAAAGAAAAGCTTTACAAACTTTAATTGTTATAACTCCTGCCTCTTCGACTAAATAGTGCAGACCTTACACTATCAGATTACTGATTGTTTTGATCCATGGCTCATTTTATTCAAAGAAAAAAATTTCTAATTTTAGGTAAGTAGAAATTGAGGTGCAAAAGTTATTTGACAGACATCCCAAGAAATGTTATCAGTATGGGATCCAACAATTGATGGCTAATGATAGTAGCCAGATAATGGATGTAGTCATAACAATGGATTATACTTTGAGTATTAATTGTATTTTATATCAAAGATACAAATATTTAGTTGAAAAACAATATTTTTTTTTTATACAACTCATTATTTTCCTAGAAAACTTACTATTTTAATCAACCTTCAAAATAAAAATCATAAACCCTTCTTAACTTATGTTATTTAATGTTTCAAGACACAATAAATTCCTAAATCATAAAATATTTGAAAAATATCTGCATATTTGCTAGTTATGATAATATTAATAACAAAGTAAATCTATTTTTACAACGTGCATAATACTACTTGTTGTTAGATTATATTTAATTATTTTATTTTGTAAGCTTTACTGCCATTATAATGCCTGAAAATTTGTATATTATATGAGCAAAATTATCACATAAGAAAAAATAAATTGAATTATTTATTATTAATCTTTGAATAAAAGATTTTTTAAGTTAAAAAAAATTTAATAATCTCTTTTAAGTCAGTCATATTTTGACATTATAATTATAATTATTCTATGATATAATGAAATGAATAGATCAGTGATAGTCCCTACCCTCTTTGGACTATTTTTAAAAATAAGTATTTTTTGTGTATCATTTTAGCTTGGGACACTCTTTCACTACGTAATGGATCAGCAATTGATGCTGTTTTAGAAGGCTGTACCTATTGTGAAAAAATGCAATGTGATTTCACTGTAGGTTTTGGTGGCAGTCCTGATGAAAATGGAGAGACTACCCTAGATGCAATGATCATTGATGGGTAATATTTGAGTAAAGTTTTTAAGTCTTAGTCATTACACAACATTGTAACACAAATATGTAAAAAAATTTCATTTTTCTTAAGCTATTTTACCTGAATTCAGGTGGTAAGTCATTAGGTTAATCTGATCTTGCTTGATTAGTCATATCTTTAAGACACAATCCACTTTTCTGTTTTATCATGGGACCATGCCTCAACGAAGAAGTGGGAATTATTTGTGTTTGCATTTATTGGGTTCAAGCCTGTCTCACAAACACCAAATGTAACCAAGACACTTACAAAAAAGAAGTTTTTTTGAAAAATTTGACTCGGTCCAACCCGGAAGATGAAATGGTAAATACAAACTATTGCTGTGTTTGGATAGAGGATTCAACAAAGTTTGGGAAACTGGATCTTTCCCATTCCTTTCAATTCAGACAACTAGTGCAAATTTTCTCTGTGTCCCTCTTTCTCTCTTTTATTCTGATAAATTTCTATGTTTCAATACAGTTAACTTGAGTTTAAACATAAGACACTTCAACTTCCCATTGAGTTGACAATATTTATCATATTTGAAACTCTTGATGCTTGGTGAAAAATGTTTTCTTCCATCATTAGTGAAATGTTTAATACCTTTAAGCACATTATGCTTTATGTCAATATTGACAAAACCAATTGGTTATAAATGTGGATAAAAAACTCAGATCTATAATGCCACCAGAAAACCTATTGATTTGGAAGACAGATAAATATACCTCACTACATTTGAATGATAATGTGAATTCCGAGCTAGCTAAGAGATTTCTGTGAGTTTATTATGTTTTTTTCTCAGAATAGGTGCTCTTGGGAGGGTGTATTCATGGACTTCTTCCACCTGAGCAAGTGGTCTTCTCTACCAGAGGGGATATCACAGCTAGGTAATTGACGGAATACAGTTCAGCGATGACCAACTTGTCATTAAGTTTTTTACTTATAGCTTTTAGAACTTGCCACAGATTTGATTCATCCAACAAGTATTTAATCTCAGGATGTCCCTCAGAAGGGGCTAAATACTAATGGATGAATTCAAGATAATTTGTATAAATATTAATAGTCGATTAATAATCTTCAGTGATTTTATTGCATTCATGATGAATGTCATTTAGAAAATTATGGACCTAATCTTATTTTTCTGTTTCACTGAGGCCTTTCAGTTTCCACTTGTAACCTAAAGATTCCTCACCCTTAGGCATTGGATATTAGCAGTTTTCAACACAGCATACAAATGATTTGAGTTTAATTATATTTATGATCAATATTTTTTTTTAATTTATTGATTATCCAATTAAACCAAAAGTAGGATATATGAATAGAAAATAATGTCAGAACTTTTAATTATATAAATGATTTATAGTTTTGCTAATGATATTGTATGATATTACTTTAGATTTGTCATACATTTTTATTAATATTGTATTTAAAGAACAAATAAAAAATGTTTTATTTTTCTTCACCTTATAATAATGTTTTATAAGAATTTTCAAATGCTTATTTTTGTGAAATAATGAACTATAGTGTCAGCAGTGTATAGTTTTATTTATTTTTATAGAAATACTTTGAACATTGGTGCTGTTGGTGGTCTTCGCAGAATAAAAAATGCTATTGGAGTAGCAAAAAAAGTTTTACTCCATTCTGAGCATACTATTTTAATTGGTGATGCTGCTACTAATTTTGCCAAGGATATGGGATTTGCTGAAGAACCTTTGAGTACCAACAGATCAACAGAGATCTGGCAGAATTGGTTAAAAAATAACTGTCAGCCTAATTTTTGGAAGGTACTTACATTTTTTTCTGCTTTCTCTTTCTCTTTTTTCCCCCTTCTCCTCCTCTCTATGCTCTCAAAGAGTGTGGATACTTTCCCAACCAAGCTTTACAATAATTTTCCAGAGTCTGATTGTATTGAAGGAGTTATGAAAGGAAATGTAATGAAAATTAATTTCCAGAATACATTTATTAAATTAAAAGAAAATTGTTCCAATTTGGAGATATTTTGGTTGAGTAGGGATGTATAAAACAATAATAATGTGTGTAAACAACAATATAATATTAGATTAAGTGTTAGACATACATTAGAAAAAGGAACATTTACATTGTGAACAATTTGAAAACTTCACATATCAATGGGAGTGATGGAGGGAAAGAGTCTCCTGGTCTAGGTTAACTAAACCATGATTGAGATATATTTTATGAAAAATTTCAGAAAGGAATTGGCTGAGGGTGTTTGGGAAGGGATGTCGATAAGGGGTAACGTATGATGATAGTTTGTGTTTTACAAAGAGAAAGGCAGCTTGTCTTTGAAGGATTAAGTGGCCTAAGGTTACTGGAAATGTCAATATGACAAAGTATAAGATCCGGTGATGAAATACTTAATTTTTGGTATTTTTTACCATTACTAAAATAGTAATTTTTGTTTTTACTTGTGAAAAATATTACTGTAAGTAGAAGAAGTATAGTTTTATCTATTTTATTGCTGATAATGTTTTATTCTAAGCGTATGTGAATGGACTAAGTTAAAAATTAGGTTCAGTCGCCAGCAGAGTGAATTTATCGAAGGCCAACATATGTCTGACAGTAATTGAGT
Organism: Oncopeltus fasciatus; assembly: GCA_000696205.2. Taxonomy (NCBI): domain Eukaryota; kingdom Metazoa; phylum Arthropoda; class Insecta; order Hemiptera; family Lygaeidae; genus Oncopeltus; species Oncopeltus fasciatus. Next base: position 56,764 of record KZ809009.1, on the reverse strand, counting down.
GTTTTAGATCAGTGGTGGTTTAATTATTTTAATATCTTACTGATGGTTGCTATTTTTTTTTTTTAAGAGGTTTGATTTATCCTATATATGCTGCATTATGTTTGTGTTGCATTTTATAAATGGCATAACATCTGCCAGTATAGGAAATGGGTTCTTTTAATTTTATATATAATTTTTTTAAGCTTATTGTTGTTGGAAAAACTTTTACCTAGTTTTGGAAAGGTTTCTATTAGGGTTTTGTTATTTTTTTTGGATGTAGTATGAACAAATTAAACAACTAAATCAATGATTGGATAGTGAGTATATAAAACTTTTGTTGGAGGCTCTAACATCTGCCAGCTTTGATAATTTAAGCCACCTTATCAAATTTGAGTGTCTAGAGGATCAGATTAGAATTTTTTTTTTTTTGCTAACTGAGGAAAAAAAAGGTACTGAAGAACTGGCTGAGATGCAGGTCAGTAGACATGAGCAAGGCCTAGTATTCTTGATAAGTAATCAATTGACTTCACAAGTTCCTCAAGGCACTGATCTCATATAATCAACAGAGGATTTTATCAAGGGGATATATATAGTGAAGATATGAGTATTATTTATAGTTTTATAAATTCATTTTATGTATTTGAAAATTATTTTTTACTACAGTGTACCTCTGAATGCTTCTCAGAGCTGTCCAGTTAAGAGAAACTAAACATAATAATGGGTAGCTGTCATACACCAATCTTGAATATTTTATACATTTTGTAGTTTCTGTTAAAGTATTTTAGCTCTGAGGCGCCTTCAGATATGTACGTACATTTTATCTTTCTTGTATGGATACATTAATATATGTATTTTGTACATTTATATATGTCTTGTATGGATGATTTTATTTTTCATAATTCGTTTACATTTTTCGTTAGCTTCTAGTATGAAAAAGTAGGTACTTTTTCTTAGTTCTACATTTCCTTATTGTCTGTCCAGAACTTAATAAACTTTTATTTCTCTTGTTCATGTAGGGTTCCACGATTTCCAGAAATATTGATAAATTCTTCTTCCAGACTTTTGACTGTGTCAAAAAATTGTTTCTTGTTAAGCTTTTTCTCATCTTGTGATGGCATCTTCAGGGCTGAATGGATAATAAGTATTCTCTTTTAGCCCTATTGTTTCATCGAGAATGTTCTACAACTTTTCAACATGATCAAGCTCGGAAGAAGAATTTATGAATATTTACTCCTCTTATCTATTTTTCTTTATGAAGACTTTTGCTCTGACAACATTTTATGTTAATGCGTAGTCCACAGAGTGGTGTGCCCAGAGCCTTGTGCACATTTTAATGAATTTTGCCCTATCAGAGGTCTAGGCTTAAAGTCTTCTTCAGTAGTAAGCCTACCTAACTACTCTTTCTTGCATCTTGGGCTGATGAATGGAAGTGTTGGCCTTAATGTTCATGAGAGTATACAAGACTGGATCCTTTACTGCTTCTCCACTTCAATTAATCCCCATATTGAATTTCTCCTTGCTGATATTTCTACTTATTCACTCCATATCCTCTTTGTATTGGTGTATCACCTTCCACAGACTCCTTTAGATCCTAATTTTGAGGCATCATTACATAGTAACGTTCCTTTCTAATATCCTAGATGGCACTGATTTAAATTCCAACTTTCTTTCAAACTTAAAATGTTTATGTGGTTTCCCTTAACATATTTATTTTGTTTCCTCCTGTACATCAAACATTCTTCTGACATTTGGCCATTCATTGTTTCCTCTGAAAATCTTTCTTCTCCATCTCAACATTCTCTGAGCTTCAAATCCAATTACTATTTGATTTAACTGTTTTATAACATAATCACTAAGTATTCACTCTTAATTATATTTCCTTTTGTAAAACCAATTCTTGCACTTTTTAAACAATTCAGTGTAATATAGATGAAGTTGATTGAGATGAAGTATTTTTACTTTTTTTTATTGAGGTCGATTAAAATATATTGCTTTTGTTCTTCAATTATTTTAATTTAATAGATATTCATGAGTATAGGCTCAAGGTGGGGCAATTTATCTTTCTCGTCATTGAGAAATTGCTTAGGCATTGCTTAGGCCCATGTTAAAAAAAATATTGTTCTGTCTTTGTTGTGGTGGTTTGGTGGAGTGTTGGTATGGAGGAATGATTTCCTTGTTGACCTTTCTCTGTTAGATGAAATCACTTATTGAATGTGAAAAAAAGAGGGGTTTTCAAGCTGAAAGCTTAGACTGGTGAATCGGAGATTTTGAGTTATTTAAAAAAATACTGTAACTTTATTTATATCTTAAAAGAGAAACTCAAAAATACTCAAAAAATTTTGATAATAATGCTACTATTATTTTTTTTTTTAAATTTAAAGTAGAATGCCAAAGGCTGTTTTATTTTTTTGTTATAGTTTATGTTTACATTTACTATTTTTTCCCAGAATGTCATTCCAGATTGTAAAACATCTTGTGGCCCGTATAGATTAGAAATTGGGCAGGATTCATCAGCATCTGAACAATTGAATCCAACAGCTGCTCCAACTGATAGTAATGGCTTTCATCACGATACCATTGGCCTGATAGCAATGGATAGTACTGGCTCAATTGCTGCTGGTCTTTCTTCAAATGGTGCACTCCACAAAATTCCTGGGTTTGTTGTATTGCTGATTCTCTTTGTTTAATTCTTCAACTTCTTATGATCCTGATTAGAAAGTCATGGAGTTTATGTAAAATACAAGTAAACATTGTAAACAAAATGATTAATAGATACATTTTATATATAAAAAATCTAATATATACATAAGTCATATATTGCTAAACCCCTCACCAACACGAATATTTTCCTGACTACTATTCAAATTATTTTGATATTGCAAAAATTGTTCCAAGCTTTTCCAGTATCCTCATCTCTTTTCAGAACCTAGCTCCAAACAAACAAACCTCTCCTCCTAGCATTTCTCCATTGTAAGTTGTCCTAATTATTTCTCCTAGAGTTTGTCCATCTGTTGCAATTGTATCTCTATAATAACTATTGTTAAAAAGTATAAATATATGTGTTTGTAAATTCGGATGTAAAATAAAAATATATCTTTTTAAAAACTTGACCGAGCCTAAAAGATGTATTACCGGTGCAGACAGATTGAATTCTTATCCCATATTTTTAAAAGAAATCCGTTTAACCTGTAATTAAAAAGATTATTTATACCAGCTCTTCACTTGTCTTATGATTTTCAGGAAGTTGGCAAAACTTAGCACACTTAATAACTCCTACTTGACCAAACAATTTTACTAACTTACACCAAGACAGAATTTCTATACTCCTTAACAAAATTATTTCACTCCTAGAAGTCCAGGGAGACAAATACCACAAATTCCCTAATGTAATCAAACGGCACCTCACAGACCATAAGCGTTACCACCAATTCCTATATTGACTACCTAAATTTCGTTATTGAAGAAGACCAGAAAATAATAACAATTTAAATTATAAAAATATAAACAATGAAACAACAGAACCTGAAATAACAGAAGTAAAAACAGACAATTTTTTAGAGGACACCAGTCTTGACCCGAACCAGTATACTTAATGAATTTAGTAAACGATGAAAATCAATTTCCCACATTATTCACCATAACCTAAATTTAAAAATTATAATTGACTCCTTAATTGTAATATATAATTAGTTGAAGTAATAAAGATTTCACAAATATTAAATTAATAACCCCTACAAATGCTATTAATTTGAAATTTCTTGACATGACAACATATGTAAATTAAAATAATTCTGAAAACCTTATAAAAATAAAAAAATACAGAAAGAAAACAAAAATCCTAATTATAAAAAACTTTAGTTGTACAATATTGACCAAAACTTACAAAACACATTTGACAAAACATATACAATAAAACCCAGGACAATTCAAATTATACTAGCCCAGTTTGAAATTTAAAAGATGACAATGTCATAGGTCATAGTCACGTATTTAAAAATAGAAATTCTATAAATTTCAATATCTTTAATAAATTTAAAAAATAGTAAAACTCTTATCACTATTTTAAATTCATATAAATCCAGTTCCACTTTAAAATTTAAAAATCCTATTTTAGTTGAACCTTTTAATATTAAACAGAACAAATTAAACCCAAATTTAAACTACTATAATTATAAATTTGACCTCACAAATTTCAGAACAAAACACATGAACAAAGAAGAAAAATAACCAAGTACAAATTTAGTAAAACAATACTGTCATATTTCAAATGGATGACCAACCTTTAACTTTTACCATCATATGAAATACGAGATAAGGACTAAAAATGATCTACCCTTACATACCAAGCCTTATAGACATCCCTAAGTCCATAGAGATGAGGTTCATAATTCATTATTATTTAATAACAATTTAATTTTTATTTGTTTGTGTTGTTAATTATCATTTGTTTTAAAAACATTGTTTTTCCTTTTTATCTAAAAAAGGAACTCTTTTAACTTCCTTAAAAGAATGCTTAGAAGCATTATAAGATGTTTTTTAAACATCTATAAATGCTCTTTTATACAAAACAATACTGCAATTTTATAACAAACCCATTTAATATTCTTTTATTTATTTTTCTTCCTAATTTTTATTTATATAACTTTTTTTCTTTTTTAAATCAAAATTTTGCTGTTTTTCTCAGCTCTTTGGCAGGACTTACATTTTTGAAGAATGAAAATAAAAGGGAAAAAATTCATAACATAAGTAACTATTATTGTTATAGAATTAATATAATCAACCTACAAAGTTTCAAACCTTTGTTATACAAACTGTTGTCTGTTTGATTATTTATTTATCCTTTTGTTCTAGACGAATGGGTGATGCTTCCATCCCTGGAGCAGGAGGTTTTGCTGACAGTTTGGTAGGTGCAGCAGCTGCTACCGGAGATGGTGATGTCATGATGAGGTTTTCTCCTACGTAAGCTCTTTTTTTTCACAAATTATTTACATTGCAAATGATATAATTTTAGGCTCACTTCATAGATTAGCTAGTAACTTTACTTCCTTTAAAAGTTATATTTTTTTTAGAACAAGCTATATGGTTACTCTTTCTGCTACCTTAAAAAAAAAGTTTGTACTTTAGTAGCTTCAGCAAGTATAATTCTTAAGTAGGCAAAATATATCTAACTTATAGAAAAATTTAAGCATTGAATTTCACAGAAAAGATGCTTAAAAAGCAAAGACACATTTGTCTATTGCTAGGGCTTTCTTGTAAAGTATTATTCATTGTTAAATAAGAATTGTATTTTCCTTTTTTATTTTACCTTATATGTTTTTTTTACTTTATATGTTTATATTATTATTATTATTTCCTAATACTCTTGTATTCTTTCCCAAGCCTTCTTCTTGTGTGAAATACTTATCATTAAATTTAAATAATTTTGAATAAGTATATTTTTTTTTAAATCAGAAGTTTTTCTGAAATGAGAGGAATGTATTTTTAACATTGAATAGAAAAAAAAAAAAATAGTAGTATAGCTCTTCTTGAAAATATGCTTCCAAACAAATTCCTTACATAAATGGACATTAAAGTACAATTTGTTGTTATTTTTAGATTTTTTAATGTTTTGTGCCTAGCATGGTATATGCTGCTGGCTCATAATCTCCATGATTTTTAAATTGTGCTATTAAATAATTTGGCAATTTTTCAGAGAGTGAAGAATTGTAGAATTTATAAAAATGAGTCCATTACCCACTTACCTTTTCTCTTCTTTTTTTTTTTCTTGAATAAGTGATAATCTTATTTTCTATACCAGGTTGAACAGAAGGCATCTCCTTGCCTAGGCCTGTTATTTGAATAGAAATCGCCTGGGTTCTGGGCTTAAAAAGTACTGGTTAGAGTCAATGTTAACTCTTCTGATGACAGTGAACTTAATGTGGTCAGTGGTATTATTAAAGATGCTAAGTTCAAGTGATTCCTAAGTCCATGTGTGTGTGTGTGTGTGTGTGTGTACATACCAATTAATTTTCATAATCTCAGAGTCATGGGTGAATACTCCTTCCAAGACCAATCAAAATATGAGGCGCATTTTTCAACAGGTTATCATTGTTTCAGAGAACTGGGTGGAACATCTTGAATATTAAGTTTTAACTTGTGATTTTAATGACAAACTTTGGTATCTTCAATTTCAAACTTTGTCATCCAACCACTCTCGACCTGAGGTATTTTAACCTTTAGAGATACCTGTAGGAGTTACTTCCCACTGGCAGCTCCTTGGAATAACCTTGTTAGATTCTCTTTATCTTGACAAAGTTAATTATTAGTCCTATTATTTCATATTGTGCTCTTAGATCCTCTATTATAGGTAGCAGGTGTCCCCATTTCCCTGATTTACTTGATCTTCATCATAATATATTGAGAATATATCTCGGTCTCTATGCCTCGGTCATTACAGATTCTGTAATTATGCCTACTCCAGTTCTTTAACGGCTCACTGGGGTGTATTGTACACAAAATTGATGATAAAGAGCACCCTGCTCTTTTGTCCATTAGACTTTCAAAAAACATAGATGCCTTGACTTGCTATGCCTTACTCTATATTCATTGTTGCTGTGGAAGTGCTTTAACGATCCAATCGGTCCTTGATTGATTCCAGCTTCCCTATGAGAGATTACATTCTGTTTTTTGGTACATTTTCTTATACCTTCTCCAGGACAATTTATGTCATGTGCACTTCTTCCCTTTTCCTTCCTGTTTTTCTATCAGCTGGTGGTGAACAAAGATATTTTCCACACATAAGCTAGCAATAAATCCTTCCTGCTACTCCAGATCAGAACTTTTCCTCAACCATGTCTTACAGTATCCTAAATATGAACCTCAAAAAAAGAGCTCTCACAATATGCCGGGATAGTTAACATATAGGAGTTTTTCTCCCTTCTTGAAAACTTAGTTACTGGGTTGGTTGAAAGCATTATCTTTTTATGATCTCATTGCTTCAATAATTCAATTGTGATCCCACCAGGTTCTGTGACCTTTTGGTTTTGTCTTTACCAACTGCTGCATAAACCTCCTGGTTCATGAAGAAGACACCCGGTCCAGAGGTTCTTCAAGACCATGAACTCAGGTCCACTCTCACAATGGAGCCTCTTATCATACTCCTCCTATTCTTGCTCTTTGAAGAGGGATATAATATTTCCCTCTCTTGGAGCTTGTATGGATCTTAGTACATTTGAGGACTCCCTCACTCAATTATTACTAAGTGCGCTATCTATCAGGCAACAGAGGTTTTCCTAGTTTCCTAGAACAGGGTGTCCTTCCAGCATGGGCAGTCCTTGGAAGACTCCAGAGATATGGCCTCTATAGAAGAATGAGGGAAAAGAGTTCACCAAGAGGAGTCCTAGACTGGAATCATACTAGAAAGAGAGAAAAGCTCGAAACAAGAGGATGAATGGTCTGTGAGAAAAGATGTTTAGCCAAAATCCTCCAGAGTGAATGGGAAGATCATGCTGTCAGATCAGCCCTGATCTGAAAGGCAACCTTAGTGTGGAATGAACTTTGAAAGAAAAATATATTTATTTTGATAGGAAACTAAGCTCAAACAATAGGATGATATAAATAGTGCTCAGCTATTAAAATATGTTGTGCAAAGTAATGGATTTTAATTTCCCTATTAGTTGTTCAACTTCCCTATCAGCGCTAGGAAAGAATGTGAAAACTTATTTTTTTAAATTATTCAAATTTCTGTAAAATCTTTATTTCTTATCATAGCAACTTTTATTTATGTTTGAGAACTTAAACTGTCAAAGAATCATCTGTAACATATTAGCTGCACAATTATGAACAATAAAGCTAAAATTATTTTATTTACTAACAATGTAGAATAGGCTCTTGTTTTCAGGTGTTATAGTTTAATGTGTTTATGTTTTAGACTATTATCAATCCCTCATAACTGAAATTTGAGAGAGGATTCCAAAACTAAAATCTTTTCTTTTTTTGTAGTTATGTTAACAAGCAATTTTACTTATGAAGTTTAAACCAGAGTTTTCTTATTAAAATGCTTCTAATCCAACAAGTTTTTGTGTTTCTATTAATGAATCTATGAACTTACATTGAAAACTTGTAAATGTTCTTATTGCTTTATCCCTAATTTTATACTATAATTAACTTTAAATATATTTATTAAACAATCTAATTTTAAAAATAATTATCATGATAACCCTTGACCAGAAAATCTCATATCTATCCATAAACCTAACAACTCTTGTGTGTTAGTATGTGTGTATATATGTGAACGTGAAAAGATCGATTTAATAATATTTGTTTATTGGCATAAACCTTACAAATTTTAATTCATCTTTAAAGAAAAATTATTTAAATACGATATTGCCATTCTGAATTTCAAAAATTGACTAGTTTAGTGCTTTAGACAATGGAAATAAAGAACAGTATTAGTTAATAATTTTAATGTTTAAATATGTAATGTATGAAGGATCAAAAAATACCTCCTATAAACTTACAAAAATCAATAGCTGATCCTTTAGTAGAATGATTTTTAAACTTTTATTTCCAGATCTCAAATTGTTGAAAAGATGAGGAATAATGTGAGCCCACAGAAAGCCACCAGGCAAGTTATAAAGAGAATAAGAGAAAAATTTCCAGCCTTTAAAGGAGGTCTTCTGGCTTTCAATAAATTTGGTGAATTTGGTGCAGCTTGTAATGGTGTTGGGAAATTCCCTTTTACAGTGGCTAGAAGGGATATTGGTGGTGTCCGTACATATTATGTTAAATGTGTTGATTCAGGAAACTAAACATCAAATTAGGTTACCTGGAAGATAAATCTTCCATCTAACATATATGAACTTCAGTTAACATTAGCTGACTTTATGATATAGGTACTCCATAAAAATACATTGGTCTCAAGTTATATAATTGTTTTGTTTCATTTAATAGTTTTTCCCTGTGTCATATTTCAAAATTTAAATAAGTACTTTGTTGTAACTTGGGTTAGGATGTTAAATCAAGAACGCTCCAGCCTGAGTATTTATTGAATGGATTGTTTAAAAAATAAATGCCCCGTTTTGTAAATACTCAGAGCAGGATATTAGTATCTGATCACATGTCTTTTTTTTTTTTTTATCACAGCACAAAAAATGTATAAATAGGAATGGTTGTACTTCACTATATATTTCCAAAATTCTGCAGACTACTTGTCTGTATGTTTTTATTGTTTATTAATAATAAAATAAATTAAAATTTTAATAATCAAAGAAAATAGATTTAAGCTTTCTTGCCAATGAGAAAAAAATGTAATATAATTAAAGTTATCAATAAAAGTATGTGTGTTTATACTTTTTCTTTTATAACCGGTTTTGGCTACATTAACATCATCAGGCTGGCCTACGCAATTGGACTAAAAATTAGATCATCAAATTCATACTGCTGAATATTAATTATAGTTATTTTGTTGTTATCAGTAATAAAAAAATTATATAAAAACATGAAATAAAAGTAACAATTTTTTAAATTATTGTATTATTTTAGATGCAGAAGGTGTTGACCATTCAGGTATAAATTTGAAGAAGTAATTGGAGTTCAGTTTGATTAATGATAAACAAAAAACACAATTTTTTTCCAGAATATTCATTTCATAATATATTTTAATGTTTGGGTTTGCATTGTAAGCCATCTTCAGGCCTAAGTGAGAGCAAGATTGGCGCTATTGTCAAAATGGATAAATCTGCATAATTAGAATTACACTACTATTACAATGTAAGTTAAAATGTCAACATACTTGTAAGAAAATTTAATTTTTTTTTTTAATCAAGATTATAACTGAAACCCAATTACACCTTCTTTCAATTATATTGTTTGAGGGTAAATCATATATAAAACTCTGAAAGCACTGGTAGGATAAAAAAAAAAATATAATAAACACCTTCATTTTCTTAATGTGGTTCCTCTTATATTATTTCTTAATTTTTATTGTACATAACATTTTTATGTTTATTTTTAGTATTTTATTATCTCTTTTATTTATTTTCTAATAAATCTATGACTTTGAAAGTAAATCTCATCAAAGGCATTATATATCTTTAAATGAAAATTTAAACATGTGCATAACATGAAGAAATTATTATGGTGTAAACTGTCTACTGCGAATGTTATATGAATTAGTTACTATTACGCTTTTGGTAATTATTATTTGGTTCTATTATTATGATATCTAATTATTCATAGTTATATGCTATCTATTATTATTTGAGAAATAATCATTTTTGTAAAATACAATACTCCAAAAAAAAAAAAAAAAATTAATGAAATTTTTATTTCAAATATATGTTTTAGAATATTGGCTTTAAATAAATGAAAAGCAAGCTTTATTCTGGTACTTAAGATCTCTTGAATACAAAAACGTTAAGTTGACAATATAGCTGATTCTGACCTAAATACTAACAATTATAAAAGTCACATAAATACATTGAAATCTATATAAGTAAATATACAGTAACATAAAATATTTGCATTTCTGAGATTTGAAGAAGTCAGTTCTACTAAGATCTATATAATCACAATAAACTAATAATATAAAATATTTACAACATAACATGTTATATTAATTATAAATTATAGTACAAGTGAGGAATTATGAGAAATGAGTATTTAAAATAAAAGGAAGATATACAAAGGGTAATAAAAATAGGTGTAAAAAATAAGAGAATCAGTGAACAAAAAAAATAAAAATTGCTATTATAATAACAATTAGTCACTATAAAAATAAACAAGACAAAGCTTAGTAGTGCCTGGTACCAAATTGGACAAAGAGGACGTGTTGAAATAGGTTGAATTTGAATGATAGGAGTGAGGAGGAGCAACAAATATTTTGAGGGATCAAGTTCATGAGACTAAAGGATCTGATGAGAAAGGAGCAACTAAATGCTGCAGTTTTGTAAGGAATAGGATAAAGATTGGAATTTCGAGAATCGGTTGGAATGGAAATTACAGAAGATTTGAAAGTTGAAAAAACATAGAGGTAGGGATGAAAATGTGACTTGATCGAGGAGAGAACTAAGGAAATATTGCCTACAAAAAGATGGGTATAATCATTCCAACTCGGAGTACAGCTTTCTGTTACTTTCTGTCTTTAAAAATATTAATTTACAAGCTAACTCCCGGCGTATATTGGAGAGCTGCAGGATGTGGTATACAAAATTAAGAACTTGAGTACATCACTTGTCACTTATTCCATTCCGCCCCAAAATTCTAGCAAAAACTCTCATATTGTACGTTAAAATAGCAATATAAATCAGAGCCTTTATTGTACAATTTGTCCTCTCAGCCAAGTCTTCTTAAGCTTCATGGTCAAAATAATGGTTCTTTTGTTTTCAAAAAAGCTGCCTCATATCCCAATTTGTTTAATGCATATAATTCGTAATTGTTTATATAATCAGTATATTCTTTAACCTTTTATGTAATACATAGATTATTATCCTATTAGTTACTAAGTTGATTTCAGACCACTTATCCTCATAGTTTATGAGAATTTCTTTTCGGAAAAATCGATTATAAACAAGTACTGGCTTGCCCACCCATTGCTCACAAATTCTTTTCCGGAGCTGACATACTATCCATGAGGCTCAGTTAAGGGCCTGTTGGATTTTCTACGCATAATTCTGTAAATATCACGAAGCAGTATACCCAGACAAATTTAATATCTTAAAGTTACAATGGAGTTTTTGACTAAGATTGTGAGTAGGAAATTTGTTGGGGTCATCAAAAATTTTTTTTAATTATGTTTTTTTGGATCAACCTTGATCAAACACCTACAAATTCTATACTTTTCATTTCTAAAATTTAATTATATATATATATGGGTGTGTGTGTGTATGTGTGTTTAAATTATATAAAAATACAGTTTACACCTATTTTATTCTATAATTTATTTTATATAATGCTAATAATAACAATAATATTAAGATTTTAAATTTTTGTCTTCCATTCAACTCTTTCCCAACCAATTTCATCCATTAAAGAACTCATCCAGTGATAAGCAAAAATATCGAATTTGAGTTGACTATTTTAAAAATTTCAGATGCTTGAGTGCATAAAGACAAATTTCTAAAAAAAATAAGTTAGATACTTCTCGGTTGTATTGCTCGGGTATTCGGAGTATTATTTGGGATTTGGTAAATTTTGACCTAACCCTAACTAATTACCTCTTATACCTATTATCTACACACCCAAAAACTTTCCTATCTCAAGTTAAATGATATACTTAATAATCTCATGAGATAAGCATCATCTGGTCAAGAAATAATTGTGGTGTGAAAAGCTCAATTTGAAGATCTATATAGAGATCCAGTGAACTATGACTTACAGGACAAATTTTGAATACCAAGTTCAGTTAATTGCCTAATCCACTAAGTTCTTACTTAAATATTTTTTGCAAATAAGTCAATACTTACTTTAGCGAAAAAAAATTATACTATGTACAATCTGTCGTGGATTGAGTAAGTTCTTAATAAAACTATCTTCAAGTCTGAACTGTTCTGTACTTATATCTTCTGGGACTTACAAGAATTTTGTCTGCCAGTTCAAGGATTGCTGGTGCTGTCACTACTTTCTATCTCAGACAACTTGCAAATTATGGTTCTTCTACTACTTAATTGGGTTTGAATTAATACTTGTAACTTTCTCTTCGTTACTCTCAATTCAGAAAACTTTACAATGGTGAAATGTAGTCAGAGGAGAAATGCCTAATTAATTATTAAATATTTAACACCATAGAAGTTCTACGTGATTTGAGAGTCAACCATTAATTTGGTAAAAATATCACCTCATGAATAACCTCTCCAAAGCAAGAGGGGGGAAATTCCTCTTCTGTCTTATTGAAATTTTGTCTTTTTGAAATAAATAATTTCAACTATATATATGCGCGTGTTTGTGTGTATGTAATATGTACGTTCTGCCCAGAAATTGGGGCTTATCCTTCACACATTATTCCTTTGGGCATATCCTCCAGTTCTTTTTATTCAATTAAATAAAAGCTCTGTTGCTTCCTCTTGAATTCAGTTGAAAACAAAGAATTTTGTGAATACGCCTAACAAAAGAAAGTATGAGGCTAATTATTTTTTCAAAAGCACAAATAATACTTAAAAACTCATATATATATATATANTATATAGATATTATGTTCAAAATTATATTGTTAAAATCAGTTTTTCTAAATAAAAAAGAAATTTGGTGAACTTAAATTTAGTTTTATTAGTTAAGGTACTAAATTAAATTTTTTTTTTTTTTTTTGTGCCTTGGCCAAACCCTGACCATTGCTACGTGTTTATTTGAGGTTAATAGACAATTTTTTTTATCATTAGTTTTTGATGAAAATGTTAAATGACAGCTCAAGTTCAAAATAATACATATTTTTATAACAGAAAAATGAGAAAAAGTAATATAACCAAAGGTAAAATAAGAAAAAATCTGAAGGATTCAGAAGGCCATGAAGAGAGTAAGATTATTCAGGTGTTTGAAGGCTTTTGGCTGGAGAAGAGTCTCTTCTGTAATGTAAGCAAAATATGTTAAGCCGAAATACATACTACATATAATTGTTAAGACATTAACTTACAATGTAATGTACAATGTAAATTTATGGATACACTTAGAATAAAATAGCATTATGATTTTTTCTTAGAGTTTCTGGTGCGAATCATTCTTTTATTCGAAGGAAATCTGAACTATTTTCAAATGCCGTTTAAATAGTGTAACAACTTACTCATTTCACATAATCTAAAGTTGAATATTTTTGGCAGCAGTGCTCAGTGAGTTTTTAAATTCTTAAAATTAACATGGAAAATTATATTGACAAATGATTGAGGATTGAAAAATAAATCAATTTAGTTGAGAAAAAGATATTTCGGGCAGGTTGCGCATGCCTCAAATGAAAATTACAATATGGTCCTATTGACCCTTGGTACTATTTGTAATGTATCAAGACAGACAATAATTATCGTAGTCAATTTCACCGAAAGATGAACCCTTCTACTGGTTTATCTATATAGAGTTCTTCACACAGTAGCTGTGTAATCTATGAATATTTACCGTTTTTGTTTAAAGATGGCTATAAAAGCCAAATTTTATAATAAATCTACAAGCTGGAGAGAATAATAAGCATAAAGTAAAATATTACACAATTAAATAATAAAAAATAATATATCAAAATGTGGGTTATCCTCTGAATCCTCTCTCCCACCTCTGATTCCTACCTTCAATTACATTTAAAGTTTTACAAGAAAAATACTAAATATCGAAAATGTTTAGGTTCTATATTTTAAAATAAATGGGCCCGTCCAGTACTCAAAAATACGTTCTTTAATATCTTCATTAATATGCGCTTTTCTGTTTGTTTGGTTTTAATGTTACTGGATATAAATCTTATAAAATTACATTTTACAGTAATGTTTTCGTAATGCTAACATTAGCGAAGACATTATTATTTAAATTTTAGTTAGAAAAGTGAAGAATCAAAATTAAAAATGGCCGTCAATCATGAGCTTCAAAAAGAATGAAGATTTCCCATTTTGATTCAAATGGGCATAGATCAGATTACTGACTGATTTGATCTTCAAAATAGAATAAGGGTGAAAGGCAAGGTCATTAAGACTGGCTCAAGACTATGCAGGAGGGAAGAGAGGAGTTAGCACTAGATCTTTTTAACACTCTTGGAAATCTCCATAGAGAAGTCAAACTATTCTTGTTGGATCCATAACGTGACTTCTAAAAAATTTCTACAAATCTTCATCGATTCTACATTACTGAACCAAAAATATGGTCCGATTAAAATTACATATATATCCGAGTGTGTGCAGATATAATATATACGTTCCGCCTAGAAATTGGGGCTTATCCTTCTATATTATTCCTTTGGGCATATCCTCCAGTTGAGCACTGTTGCTTCCTCTTGAATTCAGTGGAAAACAAAGAATTTTGTGAATAAGCCTAACAAAAGAAACTATGAGGCTAATTATTTTTTGTCAGTGGGCTCAGCCCAGAGCCCTGTTAATTGGTCTCCCCTCTTAGGCTCTTCGTCTCTCCAGTTTTTGAGATGTAATTTGTCATTTACTCTCATTTTTGTCCAACTTAATGAAATATTGAAAATTTGGTTAATTTTGCGCAGCTCCTGTGAGACGAAATTTTTCGTATAGAAGGTTACATTTTACACCTATTTTACTCTATAAACTTTTTCTTATTTCTAATAATAAAGAAGAAATTACGATTATAAATATATTTTTTCTGCACTCCTCCTTCCCTCAGTCCGATTTCACCTGTTATTTTCAAAATAAGGTTTTGTAAAATGTTAATATTTAGGTTTTGTATCTAAATTAATTTATTTTTCAAAGTTGTTAGCTAGAGAACGGAAGGACAAACATAAACAAGAAATACAATTTTGCGAGCACCTTATTTTTAGCTTAGCATTTTTAGAATCGTTGAATATCTGAAGGTTATTTTATTTTAGATGTTCGATGGAACCAATTTAAGTGATAGGATTTTCACGAGTCGAAAATGCCAAGATCGGTTTTGTAAATATTGATTCTAAAACGATAAATATTGATTCTAAAATAAAATATTTTTTATTTGCGTGTTAGCTTTCCATTCAACCACTTAGGGTTAATGGAGGAAGGGGCTATCTACTGGTTGCCACCCCATTTTAAACACCCATGGCTCAGGACAAGCTTCTATATTATAAATAAACCGGCGGGATTTGAACCCGCGGCGTCAGGATTGCGAGACCCGTACGGATCCCCTGAGATAGCCTGGCGCCCCAAGCCTAATATTTAAAGAATGGTTATGAAAGGTATGGTGGTGTGCCACTTACATTCCTGATCTGAAGAGATAACCGCAACAGCTTCTTCCGTTGTTGCAGCAGCTATAGAAGAGAGGGCAGCATGTCGCAAATGGATAGCAGCAGCGCTGGCTCCCCGGACAGTAGACTGCACCGGAAGGGTGGCATATATCTACAACATAGGAATGCAGCTGAGGTGTGCACTGGACTTGTGAACTTGTACACAGGTGAAATAGTTCTAATTACCAGAGGTTACGGCCGACACATAGAGGCCAAGGAGTAGTGTGACTGCTAACGGAAACATTCTCAATTTGAGAGTACATATTTCGCAAAATCCCTCACAGGTATATGTAGCTTAGAGGCCTTTCATCCCTTATCTCAAAGATAAAATTTATTTGATCTGAACAAACTAATTTGATAATATTCTTGTAACCGAATTGCGTAACGCATTCTAGGATGTCCTGAATGTAAAGAAAATACAGGAGAAAGATTTAGGAAAACAAATTCTTCAAATAATGACGTGTTCCCTGGCTCGTTCATTCAACTGTAACATGCCCTGTTTTTCATTCCTAAAAAAATATGTTCAAATTTGTGTTTGTGTCAGTATTGCTAATATTTACCTCAACTATATACATAGACGCATACAGTCCTCCTTGAGTTGACACAGCACATGTAGTCGACGAAAATGTTTTAGAGAACTCCAAAGAAATGTGGCTGTTCTATTGAGAGATAATTTTTTGTTTATTTATTTCTTAATCCGATATTTCCTCGAACCGGCCAACTAAATATCTAAAATAGTTCTCACTAAATGTTGCACTCATAACTTAGTTATTTTTAATTCAAAGAAAAAAATTATTGGAATAACAAATATAGATTTCATTTTCTACTTTTTATATGTATACATATTATTGGATCTATTTCAGAATATATGTAGGAAAATTGAGTGGCCATCTACTCTATTGAACTGTCAATCATTCTTCTCAGACTTTATTCCTCCATAGTTCATGGATCCAGTATATGTATTTGGACTTTATTATCAAGCCAACATTTTTTTTTCTGTCCATCTTTAATAAAGCCTACTTTATTTACGAAGTTCCTATGGACTCTTAGAGGCCCCGGAATGCACTAAGGTTGTCTTCCTGTAAAACTGTGCATCAAGGCAGACATGAAGAGCCTTCATGCTCTACCATGGTAAAGCCAATTTTGTGCATGCTTAGAGAAGAGTCAATAGAGTTAATTAAAGAGTAAATTGAGATCATTAGTTATTTATAAATAATCACCAACTTTCACTAACCGAATAAAACACGTCGTATGAACCATTTTCGAAATTCCCATACAGACCAAATCCTTTAGATAGCCCGAAATTAATAAAAAAGAAGTGAATGGCAAAGAGACCACATGCTCAAATAAAACTATATTAGTCCTTCGACTTCGCCATGGAACTCACCAGTTTGAATTGTCCCCTAAAAAAAACCAAAAAAAACAGGCAAACGAAGATGGCGCATAGTAATAAACTCTCTAAATTAAAAGTAAAAACCACTGACAAATTTACTATCCCAAACATAACAAACATACTTGACAAGCTGCGAAAAGCGCAATGTTTCTCGTTTATCAATCTCAACCGAGGCTTTCTTCAAAAATTGAAGGATTACATCGATATAAGACATATTTCAGGAGTTAAATAGCAAAATTGAACAATTAGAAGTGAGGTTTAACCCGAATCCTAACTTTTCGGTCTTGCGGCAACAACTTTTTTTCTTAATGAAATTGAGTATATTGTTCTAATTTTAATTTAAAGGAATAAGATTATTAAAGAGTAAAATCGGTGTATTTGGAGTGGGGTATTACCTAAAATATCACTTTCTAGTAAAAAGTATTTTCGAAAAAATGGGCGTAATATTTAGTTTAAAGCAACGTAATTTAAACCAGATATTTTATTAACAAAACAGGTTTCCTATAAATGTGAGAAATTACATGAGATGGAAAGTTCGAATAGTAATATTCATCAGCTGCCATGCTGAGGACCTCGCTTAGTTAACGCAACTCCTATTTTATTAAGATCTGAGGCTTATTTCTTTACTGCTATAGTAAATTTAATTAACAAAACGGGTAATTTCGGGTTATAAGCCGACAATTTAAAACCTACAGTTCAATTGTCAGGTTTCACTGTGTAACTCTTTTATCAAAAAACAAATATATGATTGAGTTTTATTGCTCTAAACTAAATATTACTTCAGCTCTACAGAAAAATATGTTTTTAATCAAACTAAATATTACGGCTAACGACCACACATATGTGTCCTATTTCGAACTCTGTCTTTCTATCACACTTAAAAGTGACATCCTGAATGTAGGAGCGGTGAAATAAATCATGTAATACATCTTTATTTTTAAATATTTTCAAAATAATTTTTCACTGCTTAAAATACATTTCTCCACCACCCTAAACCAGTCTTCAATATAACCCTTCCAAGTTATTTGAAGATTTAGACATACTCGATATCCTAAGTCCTTAAAGGTTCTCTATCACTTGTTTAATTCCTCCCTTCCTCAGTTTTATCTACCTTAGGGAAGTGTCACAAGGTCCAAGGAGCTTAGCTTCACAATCTGGGCTGGCGTGTAGAGAAGGTGCTGTGACAAAATAATAATAGTAATTATCCCAAAATTGTACTTTAACAATATTTATCTTAGTGGTGGCCAAATATTCTGTTCAAATATTGGAACAATTTGATTTGTCAATATCATTGTAAAGTATCTATATTCTTGATGAAACATGAATTTATTCTTGTATTTCACCAAAGGTTTCTGGACAGCTACCACAACTTTAGCGAGACATTTCTTAGTGAACTATTTCCCAGATGACAATATTCAACGTTTCTGGCACCACTTGCTCCACAATACTCCTCACACTAAAACATATCGGCGAAACTAAACGGGGATAGCTATCATATGATCATTTCAAATGATAGCATTTTTTCATTTGTGACATGAAACAAACAACTTACATGCGGCTGGTATATTTACAATTTTACAAAAATGTGAAATATAAACTTCTACTATTAGATTTTTTTTGTTGGGGTTTGGTCAAGGTAGATCCAAAAGAATACAAATTTTTAAAAAAGTGAACTTTGTAAGCCATCTTCAGGGCTATAATGAATATGAGAGGGGGTGTCCCTAAGTTCACATTTTCATGACTAGCCGGCAGATAATTTTTAAAAAATACACTTTAAAAAAAAAAAAAAATTGTATTTTTTTGGATCTACCTTGACCGAACCCCAACAAAAAAAATCTAATAATAATATCTACGGTCTAAAAACTCTCCATTCGATTTACTTCTACTGTTCATTTTCACAATAGGGCACATATAGTCTCACAAAAAAAAAAAATTCATAAATTGAGAACAGACGTGTAGTACATTGACCTGGACTGACTGTAATTTAGGCCGAGCGGTCATGTTGGACGATTTTCTTTGATTGGAAGGCGTAAAATTTCGATTTAATAACTGTCCGTCGTTTTTAATTACTGGTCTAATTAATTATTAATAGTTCAGATGAGGATAGAATCCCCTCAGATAAAGATTGGAAGTAAACTCATAAGTAATATTACGTACAGAGCTGTCTGTACCAAGATGAAAGTGGTCAGCGACCAAAGTGCTGTCTTTTCTAACACAACAGTTCGGTCTTTTGAACCTTTTGCTTGCGAATGTGAGGCGGTTAGTGGATATGTCTTCTAGCAGCAATGATGGTTCTGAGAATAATCGTATAAACTATATACCTTTAAACAAATATACATATGAACTGCGTTGAATGGTCCGATTAAATCTGGATCATCCAAAAGTGGAGGTATGTTCTAAGGTTAAGTACACTCTCGATTCTGCTGATGATTTTGTTGAGTATCTGTATGTAAAAAATTTGAGAGAAATGTTTGAGCGAAGAAGCCATTTCACACTCGTTTCCCTCAGACTTCCATAATAGGGTGAGGTTAGACTGGTGTTATCATTTTGTTTTGACTAGAAACTGCTTCGTACCATTAACTAAATTCGTCGGGTTGTCTGAGAGCATGATTTGAGGATTACCTCCTCTTGCCCTTAACTGGTCAAATGCTGGTAGAAAGAATTTAGTTTTTAAGATCAATACCTACTCCAATTGTAAACAAATCAACACACACAAACAGCTATATATTTAAATGGCTGATTTCGGCTCTCCGATTATTATTATATGCCTTAGCTTAATCTACTCATACCTACTAGAATGCATTTTCTCAAGTAACAAGAGCATCTTGTGAAGGAACCAGATGAAGTTTTGGTTCTAAGCAAAATAGGTCACACAATCAGTCAATAAATCTCATCAGAAATGGGTGTACCAATAGTGAGACCTAATAATTACGAAGGTAGAGATGGTCTCGGATGGCAATAGGTGTTGTGTGTTCCCCAGACGATTAGGCACGACGAGATGTCATTTGGTGTAATGGAGCGTTGATTACCCAACTGCCCACCCTGTGAATCTAAGATTACCTTTATAATAAAAAAGGGTCTAGCTCTGGAGTGTCAGATACTTTCGGCCAGGTCTGTTTTAAAGTAGCACATAAGATGGTTGATTGGCTCAATTCATATGGATGAAAAGGTCAAATTGATACGAATTGAGGTGATCTGCGAGCGTATATGAAAAAAAACGCAGTTGGTTACTTTGGTTGTCATAAGGATTAGGGATTTGAAGAAAGTATCGATGTTTCCGAAAAAGTTCAAGATAGATTACTCTGCAAAATTTAAGCTAAGAAGATTCAGTTTGGGTGGAGAGGAGATACTGAAAAAGGAAGGATTTGAATATGAAAAGAGGAGCACGACAAATATTTGGGGGCAGGGAGTTCCAAAGGCCAGCTACAAAAGTAATGAGGGACTGTAAAGAGCAGAGGTTCAGGATCTAGTACGTCGGAATCGGACTGAAGATTTGAAAATAATAAGTTCATAAATGTAATGAGGAGAATGTGTGAAGACAGTATTATAAAGGAAGGAACCAAGGAACTAAAGTCTGCGGTAAAACAACCACTTTAAATCTATATACAGCTGTTGGTTTTAAATTTTAAGTAGCTACGGATTTCTTGAGGTATTCTTTTAATCATGATGAAGGATTGGTCGAGGATTCGGTCTTGGGATTGAAGAAATAAAAAAAAAAATGATAAAACACATATCTCAAGAAACCCGTAGCTACTTCCATAAAACTTAGAACTATTTTTTGAGAATTGAATAATAACCCGATCAATAGCGCTTGTCTAAACTTGAACCTATTCCTAAAAGCGTATACAGTATTCACCAAACCTGGTCGTCCTATTTCCATAAGAAAGAAAGGACGGTAAACAAACGGATCAAGTGAATTTTGTAAACCAAATAATTTTATACTAAATATTCCAAATATACTTTGTAAAATTAATTGACCATCAGGTTGAATTTATGTGGAAATATAAGCGTTTATTGATCCAAGGTAGGTAAGCCTTACCAATATACAGGATCTTATGACCATGTATTTCCTGACATCTTTCTTCTACAGTAAACGTATGTTTTGCTTTATTGGTATTAATAGCATGCCCTAATCCTCAGCCTAGCTGGTGAGGCAGCTCTCTGTAAGTTTATGAAAGCATCGGTATCATATCATATGTTCACCCGCATAAATGGGCAATGGGATTGAACCGTTGAATGCAGTGCATGTATCCTAGATGCTCGCTTTTCCAATATCAGGTAGAACAGAAGGCAAGCCAAGGCATTTCCTTGCCAGAGTCCTTTATTTAAACAGAAATTGCCAGAGTAATGTTCTCGGCTGAGAGAGTACTGGTCAGTCAATACTTACTTTTCTGAAGGTCCTCACGGTCAACGTGCTGAGCACATGATGCGATGATGATTTAATTAAAGATGGTTTTGATCCTTTTTTTTTTTAAATTCAAGTGTTAGCCTCCCATTCAACCACTTGGGATCGTGGAGCAAAGGGCTGTTGTCATCTCATTCCAAACAACCATGGAGCAGGGCAAACTTTTATTTACCAATAAAAGCTTGCCCAGCGCGAAATTTGAACCCACAGCGCCCCCTTGGTGATCTTGCAGCCACTAAATAAGTTGGTCCTAACTACCAAGTTACGATAGGTTGCAAGTTTACATTTGGCCGAAATCTTCAGGGAGCGAATACCTAAGCATCGAAGTTGATAAACTTCTTTTAGAATTTTACATAGTATACACATTATATTGCTGTATACTAAATATTTCGTCCGTTGTAATAAAGAAATCGTTCGAAGGAAAAGCCATTAGTAGGGTTGAAAATATTTCATTGCCCACACAATTGAAAATTTCTTTCCAATTGTGGACAACTTTCAGAATTGTTTAGGTCTGTACTCGCATATGTGATTGGTTTTCCAGTTCCATCTAACTTTGAGATAAAGAAAAGAGAAACATAACTGGTATATAAGGTCAGTAAAAATGGTTTGAAAAGTTAGCGTTCTTAAGAAGTAAGTGGTGATTTCAAAAACTTTTTCTACAAATATTTTTATGTTTTGATAATCTGAGGGATATTGGCATTCATGGTGGAGTCCTTTTTAAACACTCTGAGTGGGGCACCAGGATAGCTCATGGCACTATCTTGGTCTGCTACAAAATTACCTAAAATATTGGTCGCTTCTTAGAGGACACAGCCATTCTAAATACCAACAAAATATGAGGGTATTAGTGGAGAACTCTCTAGATACTATGTACAGGAAGAAAAGATAACAGAACACTTGTGGTGACACTGTAAAAACTTGCTTACAGTAGGCTACAATTATTAGAAGAGTGCTTTATCAAACCCAATGATCTCACTAAGGCTGATCCCAACTCAGTCAGACTTAAGTCATGGAGGGAGGCGCTATCAAGATATCAACATCCTATTCTAAGCAATATACATATAGGGGAAGCTTATATTTCTTGATAAAAGCTTGGCCTGAGCTGGACCTCAAACCCATAGAGCCAGACATATGAGTGTTAAACTACCACTGAAAGTATTAAATTAGATATAAAAACAAAAAACTTGAGCCTATCTCACAAGTGTGCATTAAAATATTTCTTCAACTAACCTGAATCTAATGTATAAGGTAATAATAAGGAATTTTCAATTTGTTTTATCTCTTCTAGATTTTAACAATAAATAATTATAAAGAAACACATTTACTAACTCTGATAGAGACTTGAAGCAATATTTCAAATAGCATATCTTGGTGGCAGGGAGAATACCTCTATTCCTTAAAAATAATTGGCAATAAACAGATAAAGCTACCATATAAAAACTTAAGTTTTATTAGTTCACTCACTCTATTAGAGAATCAGCTTAATTTCCCAGTATGTCTTCAGACTATAACATAAATAAGTAATTAATCATCAGAAATTTAATTATTCATTTTATTTCAATTTTTGAATAACAATTAATAGGTATAACAGTTTATTGTAACTTTTATTAAATAATAATATATTATTTTAAGCATTAGTACAAATTGTTTCTAGTATACATTTACAGAATATGTACATCTATGCTTACATTAATTATTGCATATCCTCCGGAATATTTTGAAAACAAATTAGTGATAGTCTTGCTATTTATATTTATTTAAATGATACATGAGAGTTAACTGTAATGAAGAAAATTATACATAATAATTGGGTTAAAATATAAAACAAATGCATAAAAAATTAGATAAATAAAAATAAAATAAATTTTATATCATACTAACATTTAAAATTTATGGTATGTACATGATTTATCAAAATAAGTACACTCTTAATATATTGTCAACAGTATTTGCATATGACACAAAGATTTACTTACATAAACATAAAATATTAAATAGATTTTATTGAGCGATTTTTTCTATTTTAGAATTAAAGCTACATTAGTTTCTTAAAGAAATGTAAGGAGCACAGCTATTACAATTATACTAAGTATGTACAATGTTCTGCCTTATTATTAAATAAATTCTCTATTCATTTAATTGTAGAGAAAAACGGCAGTAGTTAATGAATGAAGACCTACCATCAACATGAAGAAAAATGTTAAAATTGAAAAATTTCTATGTTTCTCAGTAGATTTTATAACTATTACATGGAATGGAAGAATCCTTCCATGGATGAAAAGTAACTACTAATTAATTAGTTTCAATAAAAATAAGATAAGAACAGCAATGATTCTTATCAACCAGGTTCACAGAATTACAATAAAGGAGTCGGTATAACATCCTCTTTGGTTATAAAACCTACCAACTAACAATCAATTTGGTTTTGGAATAAAAATCAAGTACTGATGCTTTCTTAAAGATTTTAACTTACAAAATCCCATAAAACTAGATTATAAAGAAAAATAAATAAATAAAGTACGCACTAAAAAATTATGTTTTCAATAAATAATATTACCTAAAACTAATGTAAAAAGGCAGATTTTAGATATATATAATTACAAAGAAGCATATTTTCTGCAACCCTGCGGTAGATTTGTAGTAATTTTTTTAATATAATTTCTTTGTTGATTTTTTCCAAAGCATTGAGACAGAGTGAATAGCTTATTTAGCTGAAAATAATAAGTCTACCACACAAAAGCATGAGTTTCTTCAGCTCTCTCTCACAATTAGAGAATCAACTTAATTTTCTGTAATTTCTCGAGACTAGAATATAAATTATTAATAATCAGAAATTCAATTATTGCACTTTTTTAATTAGCTGGACAGCAACAAGAAAACTTGCTTCCAATAAAATAAGTCTTCTTATATTTTACAATTACTCTCTGTAATAGGAATGAGTCATATGTAACAAACTATGCCAAGAAAGCAACCTGTTTAATGGGAACAAAAACAGAACACTAATTACTCAAATTAATGTTATCCTTGTACCACAAATGCACTTATTTACATAAAAAATATCTTAGTTAAATATTAATTTTAAATATTGTAGATGGTATTTATAGCCCTTTTGTTAAAAGAAAGAAAAATTAAACTACATAATCTCTTCAGGGACTTTGTCTTAAAAAGAATGTTTGAAAAAACATAGTTACTTACAAAATAGTACTTGCCTGTATCAAATAGCAAGCCAAATAGAAAGTTTACAAATTTCCATACTTCAAAGAGCTTGTCATAGACAGTGCTTAATTACAAAAATAAAAAAAGAGATCTCACCACTATCAGTTGACTGAATGCATTTAAAAGATATATAGTTTGAGACCTAATAAAACAATTTGATAGCAGAAGTCATTGTCTTACTACACATTGAAAGTTTCTAGTCTTTAGATCCTAAGTTGTGCAGATAAATGTAACACAGAAATACTATAACAAAGTACGTGAAACAATTTACACTAGTTATCAAGTGTGAAGTTTCTTTTTTTAATTTTAGTTGAATTTTAAAATTTAATCAGTTGAATTAAAATTTATAAGCACTACTACTAACAATTAATAAAAGCCAGCTTACAGAGGAAATATAAAATTAAAATGCTAAGTAGTTTGATACTTCATTAAAGATAGGCGTAAATTAAAAAAAATGACCTAATAATAAAATACTCACTTACAGTAATGTGCTAGTTAAGAGTAAAAGAGAAATGGCGAGGGACAAATATTTTCTGTAGTTAACTCATGCATTTTTGAAAAACATTAATAATAACAAAAATACCAACAATTTTTCAAATTGGTTCTCTAAACCATTTGCCTCCAATTTTAGTCAAGCTGTGCTCAGAGGAAGCAAACACAAATAATGACTTATAAGAAGAAAATAAATGGAATGCTATATTGCAAAATTTCATAATTTGACTGCTTAGCAAGCTTTCAATGAGCTAAGGTCTCCCATTATCTTCAGAACTAGTCACATTTAAATTATAATTTCCACTTCCTTGGCTAGTTTATTATAAATTCTTTGCTCCCACAAAACCTAAAATGAAACTTTCACTGGTGACCCAGATGTATTATTTGTCATAATATGATATATAAAAACAATGGTTATGTAACAGTATACTGCATGGTGACTACATGTCCATACTAATAAATGTATATTTAACTAACGTCCTCTGTGTACATGCCCATACTAATAAAGTATATTTAACTAATGTCCTCTGTGAATTCAATCATTTGTAATATGACTATAATTAGTCAGCAGTACCTCATAAACCAGGAGCACTCTTAGAAAGGTCATGTGAGTGCCAAGGGGTGATTGGTATGATGTACAGGCGGGATGATATTTGAAGAAAAACCACAGGGAAGAAATCCAAGTCAGTTGAAGCGGTTTTTTAAAATATGTTGATATGCACCACTCGTGCGACTATCATAACTTGTTTAGTCATAACTGACCCACAGGTTCTCTGTTCACAACCTGACTGCTTTAGCCAACCTGACTTTACTTCTAATCAGCCAGTATTTCTCTGCCTCACAACTTTTTAACATTTTCTGAGAAAAAATTCTTCATGGCATGTTGTTATATAAAATATTGCTCATGAATTATACACTTGCTGAAATTGACTTTGGTAGAGCAACAGGATCCTTGGTTAGTAATAAATTAAAATTTAATATGGAATAAATTGTTGACCATCAAGTTTTACAAAGAGAGGATTGTCATCCGGTCATGATGTAGACATAGTTGAACAAGAGTCCCTCTCTCCCCAACACCCTATTGACATTTTGATTAAGGCCAAACCATTGACTAAAATAAAAACTTTTTTGGTTACAAATTAGTTTTTAATCCTTCAACTACCATAATCAAATTCCTGAAAATCCTCTCTTCAAATTTAAATTTATTTTAATAATTATATTTATTTTATGAAATTTATTCATAAAATAAATAAATTATATAAATTCTCTATTCATNTAATTTAAGAATATAATAAATATAATTTATACTTTTTGCATTCTTAAATTCAAGTTTTTGTTTTATTTTAGGACAATACTTACCTTCCTTCTACAGTTTAACTACCTGACAGCCTAATTATTTGCTATCTGATAAAACATGCAGCAATAAATTATTCAATTTTTAAGAGCAACCTCTAAGCTAGCTGCTAGACCTAGAATATCAATAAAAAGGTTTGTGGTAGATGTCTAGTGAGAATAGGTAATCCCACATTTCTTATTATAAGACTTAGTATACCAGTAGACAGTGTGCTTATCCATATTCCTTTTTGTGAGTAACAAATATTTGACATTATAACTGGCTATTAGAGGAAGTCTAAACAATAAACAATCCAGGTTAGAAATTATGAAGTTCTCGGAACTATGACCTTTAGGTGGAGAACCTACCCACTAGAGAGCAGGGATCCCTCCTAGGAAGTCAAACTCCCCGGAGAGGTGGGCTCTAGCAGCCCTGTAGACCAACAGGTACCCACCATAGGGCATAGCCTGACCATGGCTTCTTTTGAAGGGATCTAAATATTTGGGGGGAGGGGTGGGGACCGGTTGCCCTTATTGGCTTATCACTTGTCTAGAGTATATCTGATTCATAGTACACATAAAACCAGACTATTCTACGCTTAACAACACAAAGAAAATAATAAGAAGAAGAATGGCAATATTAAACATTTAAACAAAATTTTTAAGAAGAAAAATAAACTTCAAAATGATCATGTGTTGCTGAACAACCCAGAAGTTGTTCTCAAATTTGAAAAAAAAAGTATAGCATTAATACTAATTTTATTAAAAAATTTTCCTAAGAGGAAAGAGAGTAATACCTGTCGCTTGGGAGATTCGCAGACAATGTACTAACTCAAATTTAATTTTAAAAAACAAGGCTCAGTTAAATTATGCCAGCTTTTGCTTTTTATAACGTCTCTATCACCTTTATATTATGATGGAAATCTCACTTCAAATAAAACAAGAAAGAACTTGATAAGTCTCATCAAATGTAAAAGCTTAAGATTTTCCTTAATAACGTTAAAAATATGAATCAGCTTAGTGCTAATTTTCAATAATCTAATGAATAACAATGTATTTCTTAAATCCTTTGTTTCTTTTATTATAGAAATATAAATTCTTAAATGTGAATAAACGAATTCTTCCAAACTTTATTTATCTTATACAATTCTTTTTTATTTATTATTTATCAAAAATTCCAAACATTCACATATACATGATTAGTTTTGATTTTCAATTCAAATTACTTTCCTCTTTTATTAAAAGGATAACTTAATTGTTTTTTTAAGCTTACTGTCATTTTTTACTATCAAAAAATGTTTGTTTTTTAAAATAAAATTCCTTCTTTTTTTAAACATCATTCCTTTCTTAATCAGAACTTGCTTATACGTTCAAAGA
Source organism: Oncopeltus fasciatus (assembly GCA_000696205.2). NCBI lineage: Eukaryota > Metazoa > Arthropoda > Insecta > Hemiptera > Lygaeidae > Oncopeltus > Oncopeltus fasciatus. Next base: position 28,693 of record KZ809009.1, on the reverse strand, counting down.
AAAAAAAAAAATTGTAATTCTTTCTTTTCACCGCCTGCTTAAGTTTGCTAGTAAATTACATTCTTATGCTCAATTCAAAAACTTAAATATCTGTACTTTTAATTTTTTCAGGAATAAAATTAGCTTGTGGATTAAAAATGAATATGTTAATGCATTTATTTAAAACACTGACTTTTTACCTAATTATTCTAAAAGAAAAAGTTATTTTACTAGGTATACCATAGGAGCAGATGAGTAAATTTAAAATTTTGTCACATAAAAAAATTGCTATTTTAAAAATCGTAATATGTAATGAAATAGGCATATAATTATTATAATGAACATAATGAAAGACTTATGTATTTTATAATAACAGGTAATTGGCTGTTCAAACCATAATAGATTTTTAAAAGTTAATTGTATGATGACTTATGTGATAGAAATACATGGGAGTAATTTGTTTTTCTTTTCTTTAATCACAATAAAAATAAAATAAGGGTAATAAGTAAAACCAACTGTGCATGCTACAACCCTAGCTCCTTCCTGGCAATCAGTTTTCTGGAACAAGACCAATGGTAAAGACAGCCTATGTATTTCCAATACTTTAAAATGTGTACAGATAAAAATAATTTCACTTAGAAGTAAATGGAAGGGAAGACACGCTGCGGTGATGGGTTGTGAGCATTACTGCTCACTTCCAGAACTATTCCCCCTTTGAGCCAGGATCTAGTACCCCTCATTCTGAACTCTCCATCATTTTTGAGAAGAGAATAAAGAAAATTAACACTTATCAGTCAATACGCTCCTTCCTTATGAATTTTCTCCCACTGAAAAAAAAAAATTAGAATAATTTACAAAAATAATACAAGAATTTTATATCACAGTAGAAATTACATAGAAGGAGTATATACAATTTTAACATGATAATCGAGTATATGATAACTAATAAGAAATCAAGCCCCCTTTAACACTCTAAAGGTTTGTCATTCTCATTCAATACCCTTCTAAATACAGCAAAGAATCAGTATGTCCAAGCAGTACTTTCTTGGTTTGAAGCAACACAAATTAACTATTCTTATGCTTAATCAAGTTTCAGTGGAATAGGGTTCAAGTTCTTTCTTACACCGTTGAATTCTGGACTAAAACACATGAAGGAGCATAAAATAATGTACTTCATATATGGAAGCAGCTGCATGGGTGAGGGGTAGAGTTGGAGAACTTATCAGGAGCATATACACTCTTTATTATAAAAGCTATTAAGACAAGTTAAGATGAACTCGACCATGTATTTTATAAGGAAAATCATATCCCAAAAAATATATTTTTTTTAGAGGAGATTATGATATTGAAGAGTGAGATGAACAAAGAATCATTGTCAGGACGGTGTGACCTATGTGCTATGATCTTAGAGTATTTGAAGAATTGGAAGACAGCTCATTGAATAGAGATAACTGAGGATTTGAGCCTAAGTTTTACACTAAGCAGTAAATTTCTTTCCATTAACTACAATTCTTAACTCTATGGGTTAAATTGAAGCAAAACACAAAGGAAATATTTTTAGTAAAAAAGGTATATATTCCTTAATTTTTATTTGGTTTACAGACTCTTTCTTATTTTAGATTTATTTTTTCTTCTACTAGTATTTTACATAGTTTTTCAAATCCTTCATCAAGCGATTTCCAGCTCGATATAAATTTAAGATTAAGATAAAAAAACCATTATTTAAAAACATGGCAGCATTTCTATAACTAAATAAGTATTTTCCATTGTAATATTAATTACTGAAGNAAAAAAAAAAAAAAAAAAAAAAAAAAAAAAAAAAAAATTGTGGAAGCAGAAATTTGTATTCTTCTAATTGCCATTTGAGGAATTCGTTCAGGCCTACATAACACACTTTGTGCTTGTGCTGAGAATGTGTTCTGCCAACTCATCCAGCGACATACGTGTCTTGTAACTCTTGCTCAGGTGGCCTAGACTCAGCTTATATGACCACTTCCATGACCTGCAGATTCATCGGCAGTGCTATACATTCAATAACTCTCCAAATCTGGCAAGAAGCATGAAGTCCATGGAAATTCCCTGCATCCTTGTAATTATTCCAATTCAGTCTCAAGGAAATCGAACCATGTTAGTTCTATCAACACAAATTCTACAAAATTTGCAATGCATCTATAAAATATTTGAGGAAGGTTCAAATGATCCTTTGGAGAACTCAGTGTCGTTTCTTCTCAATCAGTATGCGATTACAAAGAAAATAAAGTAGTCAGGGGTGTGGACGGTACTCTTGGCTGATTAGAGAATTGTAACTTTGTTATGTCTCAAGAATATTGGGGCAGAGGAAGAACCACACAGCCACCCTCCCTGAAAAAAAGATATGTAAAAAATCTGTGTTACGAGGCAATTTATTTTTTGTCTCAAGATTAATTGTTGAAATAGAAGTGATTTTGTTATTTAAAAACACATTTAGTGAGAGTATGTATGTAAAAATAAAAAAATCCTTAGTGAGTTCAATATGAAGTAAAAATCAGAAGTAAATAAGCATTTCTTGGTCTTTTGAAGGGCGTATTTAATGTAAAAAGCTTAATTAAAAAACGTTTCCACTTCATAAGGAATAAAACATATTTCATATTTAAACAAGATGTTTTGCTGTGCATTACTATGTTATACTAGTATAATTATTACTTTCTTATAAGCAACTGAAAAAGGTTTACTTTAAGAGTAGAGAAAATGAATAAACGTTTATTTATGGGACCAGTTTGTTGGCTAATGTAAGATTATATTATCAGATAGGGAGAAAAACTGATCATTTAATCCTATTCATTAATTATTTTAGGATTTGGACAATTTGTACGGGAATTCTTTAGGGCAAATATTTTGTTTTTATAGTAAAAACTAATAAGAATAAACTGCTCATAATTGAATGCTTGAAATGAATGATTAAATTAAAATTATAAAAGTTGATATCAATAATAATACAAAACGACATTATTTTAGGGAAAAAAAAAGAAAGAAATTTGTGTGTAGGAAAAAATAGTAATACTTTAAAATTATTTTAAAATTCTCTACCATTTCAGAGTTTCAAAATACATAAATAAATTGCGATTTTTATATTTTGGATGGAAAATGCTTATCAAAATACTTTGATTTAAATAAGCTTCATGTTATTCATAAAGCAAAAGAAAAACTTTGATGGATAAACAATTTGAAATTTAATAAGTGTCAGATTTCAGAGGAACCCATCCCCAAAATAATCATCCACTCTGTCCAAGCATCCCCATAAGAAAGCTGTTATTTCAGTATTCATTTGTCACTACATTTTTATGTTGTTTTATATTATAAAATTATATATTACTGCTACCAACAGCATAAAAACTGTTTTTAATGTCATTCATTGCAAGTAAACCTCCAATGCAACTAGCTAAATTTTTCACAATAATGCTTCTCTTCTTGAAAGCATATATACATAATAATATAAACATAAGACAACTTTAACTGTGAAAAATTATTTTTTGGTAAAAATAATCAAGTTCATTAACATTCACTGATATTTATAGAAATTGAAGACAGAAAAATAAGTGAAAGTGAGAAAGAAATAAATGGCTGAGGAGCAGCTGTTTAAAATATAGGAAGAAAATTTTTTTTAATTCACATTTCAATATGCACACATGAGAAAGCACTTACATGTACAAATAAATCAGTTTTCAGAGGAAACTTACGTAATTGTTTTCTTTTCAACATTCTTTGGTTCAGGTCGAGCTCTGTTTAGAACTTTCAAAAAATCTGAAGTCTTGGCACGCATTCTTGAGTGTATATAGGCTTTGGAGCATTTAATGTGGTAGTGAAGGTAATCTCGGAACATGTGGATTAAATTAATTGTATTATCTCTGGCTTCTTTATTTGTATGTCTGGGGAAAAGAACTGAAAAGAGCAGAAAATTAACTTATAGGAACTATTCAAAACAAAATAAGTAATATATTCATTCATCCATTATTCTTCTAAATTCTACTTAAGAAATTATGTTTGGACATATCGGAAAGTTTGATAACAGGAGCTGCGTAATCTATGCAGATTTCCCATGATTTATTAGAATTATACAAAATGACTAAATTATTATTAATCATTATTATTAAATGACTAAAGGAGAGTTTGTTGACCGTAGATATTATTCTTAGATGATTTTAGTTGGGGTTCGGTCAAGGTAGATCAAAAAACACAAATTTAAAAAANTAGTATTAATCATCATTTTTTATTTTGCAACTAATCTTCTTGCTAATTACTATAAACAAAACAAAAAATATTATAAATAAAATAGGATAATTTTAAATACATAATGTATTCATGTAATGAAATGAGGTAGAAAGGAAAAATGTAAAAAAAATAGATAATTTATTTTTAAATTACATATTACCTAAAACATAATGTTATTGACTTAATATCAGAATTTACAAGAGTTATCGACCTAGGAATCAGTGTTCTTCATAGCTCTCATAAGAACCATCGGAATGGCTTTCCTCGTCGTAATGGTGACTTTCGTAAGGCACGTACTCCTCTTTGTGGACGAAGTGTGGCACTGGAACCTTAACGTATTCGGGTACTTTGACCTCAACGGGGTACTTCTTCTCGACAAAGTAGGGTACTTTCTTCTCCACCTCAACTGGGTACGGCTTGGGCACGTAGACCGGGTAGGGCTTGTCCACTGGCACCTTCACTTCCACTGGGTACTTCTTCTCCACGATGTAAGGTACCTTTTTCTCCACCTCTACCGGCACATGATAGGGCCTCGGGACGTCGTAGTATTCCTTCACTGGTACGTGGATCCTCTTTTCCACAGGGTAAGGGACCTTCTTCTCCACGTAGACCGGGTAGGGCTTCTCGACGCGGTATGGTACCGGCCTGTCGTACGTCACTTTCACTGGGTAGGGCACTTCCTTGTAGACCGGGTAGGGCTGAGGTACCGGAACTTTCACTTGGACAGGGACCTTCTTCTCCACCTCTACCGGGTAGGGCTTGGGCACGTGAACGGGATAGGGCCGATCTACGTGAACGTGCACCGGATACGGTACGTGCTTGTCGACTCGCACGGGATATGGTACGCGAACCTCCTTCGTGATGACCTTGGTCTCCGGATGGCCGCCACAGACCGCTCCTACAAGCGCCGCTAGGACCAACACGTATCCGTTCATGACGATACTGACTCAGCTCCACTCGAGACACCCTCTTTATACTCGCGATAGTTACCTAACGCGCGAGAAGGGACATTGACTCACTTCGAGGGGATTGAAATGCTTCCAACTGGTCCGCCAAACTCTGGAGCTATAACCATTCACTTTTCTTTCTTCCAGAAAACAGCTACGAAACTAATCATTTGGATAATTATGGCAGAAATGTACTTTAATGCGAAGTAACAAACATTTAGTCCTCCCATAAAAGAGAAGGAAATATTTTCTTACGTAAAATAGAATATAAGGTTTAGTGGTTTTTAAAAAATTAACGGTGGGTCTTTGAGATTAAAGCGATTTATTTGTATTCTTTTTCTGGATTGCAAACAATTTCTGTTTTAGTCGATAACTTGTATTATATTAATCTTTTTACACACAGACACACATGCTCTCTCTCACTCTCACACACACATATACTAATATATACATTACATATACTTTAGTAATTTTGAATCATAGGTAGTTCTCATTTAAAAACAAAAACAAAAAAAAAACCCCACTTTTATTGTTGAGAGTTTTGGGCGATAAAAACTGTTTGGTTCTAAAATGGTGTTAATTCAAACTCGCTGACCAAACTCCAAACAATTTTTCCGTTATGGTATCAATTGTACACGAACAACTCCTGAATAATTTTTTCTTGACAATGTGCTACTTTATCTATGTATAATATATATAATGTGCTACTTTATATGTATACATATACATATATATATATATTTGTATGTATATCCATCGTGTGGACCGTGAAAAGATGATTTTGCCTAATTACATAAAGTTTGTAGGATATTAAGAAATCCGGTGAATATAAGAGATAGCCTTGTTTGGTTGTCTTCCAGCTGACTGTGTGCCTGGATGTTCCTTGACATGAGGCATTGTTCGCTATCTGGCGAACACACAATCAGACATTGGGTCTTCCTCTCAGCCTGTCCACCTTCAGACGCCTGCCTCAGCTGAC
>KZ809008.1:109923-140677 GCA_000696205.2 Oncopeltus fasciatus | reverse complement strand
CCGTCTCCATTTTTACTCTTATGTGATTTTAATGCACACAATCTAATCTGGGGTAGTAATTAGCTTGATCTAAGAGACCGTATTGTAGAAAACTTTCTCAACCGCAATTCCATAGTTATACTAAATAATTCATCATCAACACACTTATGTTCCAGAGGAAACTTCTCATCAATAGACCTCTCATTATGTAGCCCATCTTTAGCATCAACAATTGATTGGAAAGTTCATGGTGATTCGTACAGTAGTGATCATTTTCCCATTACACTTTCATTCCTTCATAGTTCCCCTCTGTATCAACGACGGCGATGGAAATTGAACGAAGCTAATTGAAATCTGTACCAGCATTAGCTGACCTCTCGCTCATTGATGTAACGAATGATGAAACCGCTGTTTTTAGTCAATTTCACAATCTTCTGCGAGAAATGCTTCCGTGCACAACCACATACACAGCCGGCTCTAAGATGAACAACAAAACAGGGGCAGCATTTGTGTGCAATACGGGATCATACCGTTTCCCACTCCATAAAATGGCGAGTACATACACTGCAGAGCAAATAGGAATTGACAAAGATCTTGATGTAGCAATCCTGCAACATCAACGGTTAGTAGTTTGTACTTATTCGTTCTCGTTAATTCTTAGTATAAAGAACTTATTACCCAGCATACAATAATAAATAATATTCTATATAGTATCCAAAATTTGTACCGAGAATGTATAAAAGTTACATTTTTCTGGACACCTAGCTATTGTGGGATACATGAAAAAGAAAAGGCTGACTATGAAGATAAGGAGGCTACGCAGAATAGCAATACATGTAATTGCGTTACTCCACAAGACAAAATAGTATTAGGTAAATGGGAGGATCAATTGTCTAATGTAAGAGAGTACAAACATCGAGAAATCAAGAACATTGTGTGTCTATGGAATTCATCTTTCAGAAAATATTGACGCAAAGAAGTAATTTTTTCTAGACTGAGAATAAGGCATAATCGACTAACCCATGAATATCTTATGGCAAAAAAACCTCCTCCGATATGTGAAGTATGTCAGGTTCCCCTTTCTGTGAAACATATTTCAACTGAATTCGAAAAGTATACAGATAAAATACAACAATTTAACCTCCCATTAAGCTTAAAATAAATGTTAGGCAACGATTCACATACAATAGACCGTCTAATAAAATTTTTTTAAGAAACTCTTCTATAGAACCAAATCTAACCTCAGTAATTAGAGCTTATCAAAGTAATTATTCAATGAATAATCAATAATTAAATCTTAATGAATAAAAATAGTTTTGATAGCTAGTAGGACATGGGGGGGATGGGGTTCCGGCACGCTGGTTTCCTCGTGGGGCATGGCTCTCTGTTTGTGTCTCCTCCTTCATGGCTGCATCCCAATTGACACCCGACATAAATGGCATTAATGACCCAAGTGGTTGGCATGCCAAAAAAAAAGAAGGTAAACATGGTCAGCTCCTTCGATTATAAGACGATGTATTCGACTTTCTCGTAGTTAAGTTCTCGCAAGTGTGTTTTAAATTTAAAATTAATCTTAGTAATCTTGAANGGCAGATCTTTTTTAATTAGGTGTATATGAGTAAGGTTCGTGTGACCTATCCGCATACGGGTCAGTATTACCTCTTCTCTTCTATTCCCACGGATGGAGGTGTTCCATTCTTTTGTGGTGTTTTTTATACTCCGCAGTTTGTTGTGTGCTTGTTCTAGCATCCATGCATTTTCCCAATAATGGAGTGCCATTTTCCTTAGCCAGTTTTTAAGGGCATCTGGTTCGAGGATACTTAGAGGAGGTTCGAACATACCGGCTGCTTCCTTTGCAGCTTTGTCTGCCTTTTCGTTTCCTGGAATTCCAACATGTGAGGGAAGCCAGAGAAAGTTAACGGTTTTCCCTAGTAAATCTACAATTTTGAGGAAGTGAGTTATTTTCAAAACCAGGGGAGTTGGCTTATTGAATTTCTTTATTTTTTGTAAGCTTGAGAGTGAGTCAGTACATATTATGAAATCCTTTCCATTGGATGAGATAATGTAACACAGTGCTGATGAAATTGCTTGCATTTCTGCTGTGTAATTTGAAGCTTATGATAGGAGCTTTTGTTTTATGGTTGTTGGTATTGCAAACTACTGATATGCCAACGCTGTCTTCTTTCTTCGAACCGTCAGTGTAAATTACTTGTCTATTTGTATATGAGCGGATTATTTCATTAGCTTTATGGCATATTATATTATTTGAGCAAGTATTCTTTATTGACTTGAGGCGAAGATCAATCATCGGTACTATTCGCTTCCATGGTGGCTCGTCAACTTCAGTATATTGGAGATTAACCTCAGGTACCGATATAATTACGTTCCTCTGGCGTATATCAAGTGGAGCAGGATGATTAGGTTTTTCACTGTACAGCTGAACGTGCTTGGGATCGAATAAGTAATTGTAAGCCGGGTTTGTGGGTTTAAATACAATTTTTGTTAAGTAGGAAGAGAAGAGTTGTTGTCGCCGTATAAGGCTTGTCCTGAAAGCGCCTGTGGCCAGTCGGATTCCTGCATGGTGAATCGAGTCTAAGCATGAGAGATGGCTGTTTTTTGCTGATGAGTACACTATACTGCGTAGTCGTTTGACTGTATCAGGCTTTTATAGATCATAAGAAGTGATTTTCTATCAGCTCCCCAGGTAGTTTTCCTAAGAACTTTCATTAGGTTCATTATTTTTAGGTATTGCTCCTTCAGGTATTTGATATGACCAACCCAGGTTAATTTATGGTCAACCACCATTCCAAGAAAACGAACCTCATTTATAAATGAAATTTTTTGATTGTATAAGTATAAATCAGGGCACGGGCTTGGACTTCTTTTTCGGCTAAATAGAACACATCTGGTTTTGTTTGTTGAGAAATTTAAGTTATTTTTTTTTTGCCCAGGATTCCATTTTGTTAAGAGTGTTTTGTAGAAGCCTACTTGCCCATTGGATATCTCTGAACCTCAGAAATATTTGAATATCGTCTAAAAATAGGAACCTGCTGATTGTTGGGGGTATCTGGTCCACAATGGGATTAATTCCGATAGCGAATAGTGCACAGCTTAAGACACTACCTTGAGGAATGCCATTATAGATTGCTTTTCGGCTAGATACCTTGTTCCGTATTCTTTTATAGATCTATTTGATAAGAATGCTTGAATAAACTTGGGCAGTCTCCCTCGAAAGCCCCACTCAAACAATGTCTTAAGAACGTGACTTCTTTTTATTGTGTTATATGCCTTTTCGAAGTCAAAAAATATCTCTATGGCTTCTTTTCCTTCAATGAATGAATTTAAAATTTCAGCTTCCAGAGGGACAAAGTGGTCCGTTGTAGATCTGGATTGTCTAAAGCCATATAGAACAGCTGAAAGAAGATTGTATTTTACCAGGGTCCATATAAGCCGTTTATTTCAATTTTCTCCAGAAGCTTGCAAGGACAGCTTGAGAGGGAAATTGGACGATAATTGACAATAATGAGCTTTGGCAAAGGTATAACTATTGTTTCTAACCATTCCAATGGGAGCTCACCTTTATCCCGTATATTATTGTAGACATGGAGGAGTATTGATTTGAATTCTGGGCTGAAATGCTTAATCATGGAATTGTGAACTTGATCATTTCCTGGAGATGTATCTTAAGGATGTATCCCTCGTTTATTTTTAACAATTAATGAAAGGGAATAGAATGAAAAACTCTATCTGTTCCAGCCAGAAATCGAACCTGGATCTTCTGCTATCCGGGTCGGTTCACTTATCAGTTATGCTACCAGGACGCAATGAATATTTCATTTTTATCCCTCTACACAAGCGAGTGCCTAACCCACGAGAAGTACGAGAACTTTATCTTAAACTCGATTAAATTAATCAGCTTAAACTCATTAATTAAATGAGCTGACAAGGTCAAACTATATTTCGACTCCCGCCATTTACTTCATTTAATTTTACTTTATAAATATTTTATTTGGTTGTAGTTTTTTAAACCCAGTTAATTTTAAAAAATTAATAAAATGAAATTAAATAAAAAAAATCAATCCGTCACAGACATGAATCGATCCTGGTTCTGCTGCTATCCGGGCCGGTGCACTTACCAGTTATGCTACTAGGACGCACTAGATATCTCAATAAATTCCTTCTACACTTGCAAGAGCCTAACCGTGAACTTCGTCTTAAATTCGAAGGAGCTGACATTGTCAAACTATTTGTGGACACTCGATATTTACTTTATTTAATTTTTCTATACAAATACTTTTTTTGGTTGTGGTTTTTTTATCCCACATAAATTATAAACAAATTATGAGAGGGAATAGAATAAAAAAATCTATCGAACCAGAACATACTGCTATCCAGGACGCTGCACTTACCAGTTATGTTACCAGGACGCGAAAGTATCTTATTAAATTCCCCCGACACTAGCGAAGGCCTAATCCACGAGAAAGACGAGAACTTTTTCTTAAACTTGAAGTAGCTGACATTGAAAATTTAATTTTCGCGTCTCGTTATTTACTATATTCAATTTTTCTTTATAAATATTATATTTGGTTGTGGTTTAGTATCTCTCGTAAATTTAAAACTAATTATGAAAAAATCTATTTCTCACAGCCAGGATTCTTCGTCTTAAACTCGAAGGAGCTGATATTGTCAAACTATTTGTTGACGCTTGTCATTTTTTTTTTTTTTTTTTTTCATTTAAATATTTTAATTGGTCTTGGTTTTTTATCCCACTTAAATAATAAACTATTATTGAAAGGGAATAGAAATAACATAACTATCTTTCACAACTAGTATACGAACCTAGATCACCAGCTATCCGGGCCGGTGCACTTATTAGTTATGCAACTAGGACGCGCAAGATATCTCATGAAATTTCCTCATCACTAGCGAGAGCCTAACCCACGAGAAAGACGAGAACTTCGTATTAAACTCGAAGGAGCTTACATTGTCAAACTATTTGTCGACGCACGTCATTTACATTATTTAATTTTTCTTTATAAATATTTTAGATGGTTGTGGTCTTTTATCCCACGTAAATTTTAAACGATTATTGAGAGGTAATAGAATATAAAAATTTATCTGACCAAGCCTTGAATCAAACCTGGATTTCCTGCTATCCGGGCCGGTGCACTTACCTGTTATGCTACTAGAACGCCCTAGATATCTCATTAAATTTCCACTACACTAACGAGAACCAAACCCACGTGAAAGACGGGAACTTCGTCTTAAACTCGAAGAGGCAGACATTGTCAGATTATTTGATTACTCACTATTTTAACACTATTTAATTTTTCTTTTTAGAAATATTTTATGTGGTTATGGTTTTTATCATACGTAAATTTTAAACAATGAATGTAAGGGAATAAGACAAAAAAAATTCTATCTCTCCCAGCCATAAATCTAACCTTGATCTCCTGCTATCCGGGCCGGTTCACTAACATGTCATCATAACAGGACGCGCTAGATATCTCATTTAATTCCCTCTACTTTAGCGAGAGCCTAACTCACGAGGAAGACGGGAACTTCGTAATAAACTCGAAGGAGCTGACATTGTCAAACTATTTTTCGACTCTCGATATTTACCTTATTTAATATTTCTTTACAAATAATTTATTTTGTTGTGGTTTTTTATCACACGTATGTTTTAAACAATGAATGTAATGGAATAGAATAAAAAAACCTTTCTTACTAGCCAGTAATCGAACCTAGATCTCCTGCTATATTCGTGCTACCGGAGCAAGTTTATTCGGGCACAGTTGTGAAGAGTCGACTTAGAGAGAACAACGCCGTAGCCCTCGCAGCGAACGCGGAAGTTTTCAACAAGCTCAGCACTTCACACACACCCAGGAACCATGAGAAGTACGGGGTATTGGATCAACCGTCAACGGGAGCTCAGAGACCGCAAGTACTCTATATTTACGCCTATACTTCAGCTAATATTGAGCCGGCGTGTTAACCTCGGGATAACCTCCCTAGCTTCGAGGTAGTTACCAAGGTGGTACCAAGGTTACTAGGCCCAGCGAGCTACAACGCAGCGAGGCCTTGCGGTTAGTGGTCTACCAGGTGACGTCACAGATACCCCACTGATACTAGTTCCTACGCCTTGCACGACAAATAATTGTTAGACAAGTATTATTTGTTGTAATAAATATATTATTTTTAAACAGCACACGCTTATATTAGTTGGGTACCTTCTGATACAACCGCATATACACAATAACCCAACAAGTGGTGACCCCGACGTGATCATTTCAGAAGAGCATAATAAGCCCACTCCGCAGCCCGTAACGGTTACACCTGAGGTCTCTGCATTTAAAGGTGCCACGGCCAGAGCCTGTTTTCTACAAGACTAACCCTAGCCTTTGGTTTCTGCAGGCAGACGCCATATTCGCTTCCTCGAGAGTTGTGTCGCCACAAATCAAGTTTCAGGCAGTTGTGGGGGTCTTGGAACTGGATGTGTTGACGAAGGTAGCGGATCTTCTCACAACCCCTTCTCAAGAACCATACACTCAGTTGAGGGAGCGGCTGAACGCGATTTACGGCGATTCTGAAGTTAGCCGCATCAAGTAGCTCCTGATACTCAGCTAGGTAGTCAGAGACCATCGCAACTCTACCGCCAGATGCTCCAGCTTGCGGGATCCACGATCAGCGCAGACGTTTTCCGGACCCTCTGGCTCCGAAATTTACCCCCGCGGGTGCAGGAAATTCTAGCGGTCATTAGACAGGAAGACACGGAGGCTCTCGCAACAAGATGTGGAACGACCAGAAGTCTTTGCTGGCTCCGCTCAGCAAAATTCTTCCTCCTAAGCGCCTAGATTCAGCCTCAGCAACGAGGCCATCTACGAAGAACTTCAGAAGCTACGTACCGAAGTGGCTGATCTACGGCGACGTTACAGTTCAGGCAGCAGGAATCTTCGTAGCAGCTCACAGCAGCGAGAATGCTCCAAGCCTCCGGGCGAAATTTGCTTTTTCCACCGCAAGTTCGGCTCCAAGGCTCGCGGCTGCCGAAAACCCTGCTGCTGGAAGTCTCAGGAAAAGCGGGATTTTTAGAGGGGCTAGCGAATGAAGCGGCTAACGTCGGAGCCCAACCCCAGCGCAGCCTATTTATTGATGATAAGAGGTCCGGTCTTACCTTTCTTGTGGACACTGGAGCCTCTATCTCAATCATCCCTCACAATCCGCGAATCCACCGCAATTCTTCGGGTTACACCCTCGTCGCAGCGAATAACACCACCATCTAAACCTACGGGGAAAGAACTTTAAAGCTGGATATTGGTCTTCAACGCCTATTCCCTTGGACCTTTGTGGTAGCGAATGTTGGCAGACCAATTATGGGTGCAGACTTCTTATTTCACCATAAGCTGTCTGTTGATGTCAGCAGCAGGAGGCTCACCGACCAGCATACGGGTCTCAGGACCATCGGGAGGGTCTCCACCATTTCTACTCCTTCGATCTCCACCATCCTCGGCACTTGCACATACGCCCACATTCTTGGGGAATTTCCGGACATTACTCGCCCTTCACCTCTTCGTGGACCTCCGAGAAAAGTCGTAGAGCACTACATAGAGACAAAGGGCCACCTTGTGAATAGTAAGGCAAGACGTCTTCCACCGGAAGTATACCGCGGTAAAGGAGGAGTTCCAGCGAATGCTGGACGAGGATATTTGCTGACCGTCGAAGAGCAGTTGGTCCAGTCCCCTTCATGTGGTCACCAAGAAGGATGGGAGTCACAGGGTCTGTGGTGATTATCGTCGGCTGAATGAGCAGACAGTCCCGGATATGTTCGCGGTGCCGAACCTTATGGACTTCACCACGCAGCTAGATGGGAAGACCATTTTTACCACCCTCGACATCACCCAGGCCTACCACCACATATCTATCGCCGAGCAAGATGTAGAGAAGACGGCAGTAATCGGTCTTTACAAATATCTCCGGATGACCTTCGGCCTGAAGAATGCGGCACAGACCTTTCAGAGATTCGTTGACGGAATGCTGAGAGATCTAACTTTTGTTTTCCCCTTCTTGGACGATTTCCTTGTTGCCTCAAGGACACCTGAGGAACACGAAAAGCACCTGCGTGAGATTTTCAAGCGTCTCGACGAACACTGTTTGTCCCTCAACGTGGCCAAGTGCGTTTCCGGCAAGCCTCAGGTGGACTTCCTTAGATTCACTGTAGACCCAAGTGGAATCCAGCGGACAGAGGAATTGGCGCAGCCTTTCAGCAGCACAAGGATGGAGTTTGGCGCCCCCTGGGATTCTTCTCCAAGTCTCTTTCGCCGATTCAGAAGAACTACGCCACGTACGACAGGGAGCTCCTTCCGATCTACGAGGCGGTGAAGCACTTACGCCCTCTCATCGAAGGACTCACCTTCTTCATCGTGACGGACCACAAACCTCTCACGCACGCCTTTTCTCAACGATCCGAATACGCCTCACCCCGTCGAATTCGACATCTTAGCTTTATTAGCCAATTTTCGACGGATATTCGGTATCGACCTGGAGGGGAAAATGTGGCCGCTGATGCTCTCTCGCGTAACATGGAGGTGAATGTCCCCATTTTCTTTTGGAAAAAATTATCTCCGTGCCAGAGGAAAAAAAAATATGAAAACCATGTTTTTGGAGGTTTAGCTCGCGTGGTGGTGGAGAAGAGGGGGCAGTGTTGGAGTGGGAGTTATGGGAACAGGGGTGAGTGTATGGGGCATCGGTGGTTTCGGAAAAGAAGAGAGCAACAAGTTGCTGGCCTTATCTCACTATCGCTAGCAAGCGTTCTTTCCTCCGCTGAGTGTACTAGACCAATGTATGAGAGGGAACGAGTGGGAATGTTTGTAGGGATTTTATAGAAAGAAAGGTGGTGGAAATGGCAGTCAAATAAACGATGGAGGAGGTTTGAAAGAAATACAACAGTGTGACGAAAAGATTCAAGCGCTGAGGGAAATATTGAAATTGGATGTTTCTCATTAGAAAAAATCCTTCTTCCGTCTACTCCTACTTGAAAGAGTAAATCGAAGTAGTATTAAGCCAATCCTGTTGAACGTGTTGTTGCCGAGCACCCTATTTCTAGGGACAAAACAGTTTAATTTCTAAAGGAGTAGATCAAAGATGGAAAGAGCCTAAACATATGAATGTGAAGGCTGAGCACCGATTACTGGAAATCAAGGAAGAATGGGTAGGCACCCCCAAGGCTACCTTGTTTAATCTGTTGTGGCTGTGCTCTTTACACTAAGGGAATATTAGTTTCAGTTCTAAAGGAGTAGATCGAATAAGGAATTTTGTATTGGCTGTGCGGGTGTCAGTAAGTTACTGCTGGGGACATAACAGCTTTGTTTCAAAAACAGTAGATCGGAGAAGTATGAGGCCAAACATTTTAAGTTTATTATGACAAAACATTTCATGGCTTGCTGAGGAAATCCTAACTTTAGTTTTAAAAGAGTAGTTCGAATAATGACTGGGTTTTGGCTGAGCAATACTATTTTTTTCAATGTGTTTTAGTTGTGTACACTTTTTTTGGTACATATTTATGTAAATAAATCAATTCTAAAACGAGTAGATCAAAGTAGAGTCAAATTAATCGTTTTTATTATGTTTTTTTTTTGTGGTGTGGTTTGACATTCTATCAGCTGGGACATTTAAGCATCAATTCTAAAGAAGAATAATGAAACTATCCTTTTGTATGTGTTGCGGCTCAGAACCCTTCTGCTGGGGCATAACCGCTTTGGTTCTAAAGGAGTTGATCAAAGACGGATGGAACCTTTCCTGTTGTTTAGTTTTGACTGAGCAACCCTCGGTTGGCAAGTACGGTTTCTGCCACAAAACGCTGAACTTGAACGGCTAAATCGTTCATTGATCCACTCGTTTTGAACAGAAGTTAGTCCTCTCTAGCTATCCGATGCTCAGCCACAATCCATTGAATACGATAGGCTTCTGATTCAAGCATGTATTCAACTTAAGGGTTCTCGATCATAAAACATTGAACTAAATAGGCTTAATTTTTCTTGGAGCTTTAGTAGTGGAAAATCCTCACGACTCTCTTGACGCATTAAGGTCACCCGCGATCTTCACCGGACCAAGCATGGCGTCAAGGACCCACTGCAGCTCCGAAAGCTTTCCATGATCAGTCTGATTTGGCGGAACACAGAGCTAGACGCAAATAAATGGCGTACCTCTCCCCCCGGACTGAAAGACGCCACCGCTATGTTCTCAGAGCAGAGGTGCGACTGGGATTTTATGGGGAAAATTGAAGCCATTATGGCTCCCTCGCCCTCATTCGCTACCAACTTCTAACCTGTCGGGACCCGAAAGATTATTTGACGGTGGTTCATGAATGATAATCAGGTTTAACTTCCTATTTGCAGTATCATGCCCAAGTTCCCAGTGCCTGGGCTTATCGTTAGGTTTAGAGACTCTATTATAATCTCACCGTTCCTGTAAGAGACTCGCGAACAAGTGAGGCTTCTAATTGGCCCAAATTACGTCTCCTCATCCATAAAAAGTTCCATCAATCAGAGCCGCCATACCTGATTAATGGCAAAAAATGAAATGCACGGTGGTTAAAAATCAATGGCTCTTGACGTGAGTGCTTCAGTTCTGAAAGAGTAGAACGAAGAAGGAATCAGTCTATCCTGTTAATTGTGCTTTGGTTAGGTACTCTACTGCTGGGAAGATAACAGCTTCCGTTTCGGCAAAGCTTATGAAGGAATGAGCCTATCCTTTTCCCCTTCTATTGTGGACATAACACCCTCTGTTCTAAAGATGTAAATCAGATATGGATGTGGCCTATACTGTGTGTGTTTTATTCAAACAGGACGCTAGCATTGGTTGATAGTATGCTTGATTAGATAAGAAAGAGTAGAGATTGATAAGAAAATTACAGAACACATTAGAATTAAATGTTCTTCATACTAACTATCCTATATATAGGAAGAATTTCTACTGGGAGTCAATGAAAAAAAAAGTCACACTCTGGATGAGAAGTGGTGAAGATCGGGCTCATATTTGTTTTACCAATGTTCAAACAGTATTCAAGTGTATTTAAGAGTTATTATAGTATATAACAGTATTTAAGGGAATATAAGATTTTTTAAGACTATTTTGGAGTATTTGGGATTATTTATATGTTTTCTCTTATATATAGTAAAAGTTTTAATTATAATAATTTTAAGTATATTTAAGAGTATATACGTTTAGTATTTCAGTGTATTTTTAGTATGAAAGTGTATTTTAGAGTTTATTCGAATTTTAAAAAGTACTAGAAAGTATTTAAGAGTATATAAGAATATTTACAACATACAGGAGCATTTAAGAGTATTTAGGAGTATTTAAGGGTATTTAAGAGTATATAAGTGCATTTTAAAATATCCAAGTAAATAACCCTGTGTTGAAGTGTATATAGGAGCATTTAAGTGTATATATGAATATGTATGATTATTTTAATGGACATAATAATATTTAAAAATAATTAGGAGCATTAAATTGTGTATAAATATATATTATTTGTTAGAATTAAACAGTATTTGAGAGTATATAAGAATATTTATAAGTATTTAGGTTATATGTGAGAATAAAATTTAATCCCAAGCCTGTAGACGCTCAGGCACAACACAATGTACAGGATCGGCTACACGAACTACTCTATAAGAACTAAAGCTTATGTACGCAACAGTAGAGTGCTCTGCCAAAACCTTTTAAATACACTTAACACTATTAAATATAAGTACTCCTAAATACTCCTAAATTCTCTTGTATAACATATTACTCTATACACTAAAAGCTATTAAATTAAATTAAATATAAGGGTTTATAAAAGTATTTGAGAGTATAAAAAGTATAAAGGAGCATTTAAAAGTAAATACAGTATATACTATAAATACTTTTAAATACACCTAAATAGTGTTATATAATTAAAATACTGTAATATCCAGTTCAATACTTTTAAATCTGCTAAAATTATCTTAATTCTCTTGAACACTCTTGATTACTTCAAAATACTCTATTATACTCTATTGCACTCCTTCATACCCCGAAATACTACAACACACAATTGTTTACAATTTCTCTTAAATACTCTTAGGCACACTTTCATTCTCTTAAACACACTTAAATACTCTCAAATGCTGTTTAAGTTTATAAAAGAGTATTTTAGAGTATATAAAGAGTATTTAAAGTATTTCAAAGAATACTGGAGTGTATATGACTATATAATTGTTTTTTAAGAATATATATTATTATATAATCCTAAATGTGCTTAAATATTCACTAATACTTTTGAAAGCTCTTAAACATTTATTAATACTTTCATATACTATTTTATACACTAATTTTAAATACTCTAATTGACTCCTAAATACTATTTTAAACTATTAAATACTTCTATATACTCCCAAATACTCCTATATTTTATACATAATCTTTTAGTCTCTTATATACTCTTATACTATAGCGAGGGAATTACTAGCTCCAATTTCAGAGGAGTAGAACAAAGAAGAGTTCAGCTAATCTTTTTCAATGGATTGTGACTGAGCACCCAACTACTGATGATTTACTAGTTTCAGTTATGAAGGAGTACATCGAAGAAGGAAGGAGCCCATTCTTTACAATGTGTTATAGCTGAGCACATAAATGGGCTCATAACACTTTTAGTTCTAAAGTTGTAGATCGAAGATGGATGGATCCTAACCTTTTCAATTTGTTATGACTGAGAACCGTACTGCTGAGGAAATAAGACCTACAGTGAATTTAAGAGTATTTAAGTGTTACTTGTAGTTATATATATATGTATATATATATATGAGTATATCCGAGTTTGTAAAACTATTTAAGAGTAGTTGTGAGAATTTAGAAATATAAAAGAGTATTTGAAAAAGTGTATATAAGAATATTTGAGGTATTATTAATTGCTCCAATACACTATTTATACTCCCAAATAGTATTTAAGAGTTTATAAGAGCATTGAGAGTATATAAGTGTTAATAAGTTTTTATAGTATATACATATATCAAATGAGAGTAGTAGAGCATTCAAGAGTATTTTAAGTATTTCATAGAATTTACGGTATTTGAGAATTTTTAAGTGTATTAAAGAGCATAAAGAGTATTTACAGTACATAAGAGTATTCAAGACTTTTTAAGTGTAGCATTTATGGATATTTAAGGTATAAAGAGATTATAAGTGCATCAAATTGTAAGTTTTTGAGTGTATTAATGATGTATTGAGCATATAGCAGTTTTCAGTGTATTTCGAGTATTTGAGAGTATATTTAAGGTTGTATTTAAATATACTCGTATTTACGTATTTCACGTAATTCAGAGTGTATAAAAAATGTTTTTTTTTAATATTTAATTATTTNTGTTAATAAGTTTTTATAGTATATACATATATCAAATGAGAGTAGTAGAGCATTCAAGAGTATTTTAAGTATTTCATAGAATTTACGGTATTTGAGAATTTTTAAGTGTATTAAAGAGCATAAAGAGTATTTACAGTACGTAAGAGTATTTAAGACTTTTTAAGTGTAGCGTTTATGGATATTTACTACTTTATAGTATTTGAGTGTATTTCAGTGTATATTTAAGTAATTCAGAGTATTCATGTGTAAAAAAGTTTATATAAGCATATACGGGAGTATTTAAGAGAATTTGAAAGTATTTCGTATTGCTTTTATTAAAGTATTTTAGTATGCATATGAGTATTTAAAAGTATTGAAGAGTATATAAAAGTTATATACTGTTTAATACAAGAGTATTATTAAGAAATAACCTAGAATTACTTTAAATACACTCTCAAATACTCTTAAATACACTTATATACTCTTTTATACTAAATACATTCTTAATATACTCAAACACTATATCGCTGCTCCGGAAGTATAATGACACAACTGCAAAAATTGAAATTTTACAGGACAAGCAAATGAAAAATAATTTTAATTTGTCTTAATGAAATGACCTATAGATTTGGTTTGATTCTTTTATGAGAGTAGCTTGTAGACATTGTGGTTTATTATGTCGATTTACAAACATATAGTAAACGCATTTTTGAGCCCGCCAACACAATAATGTCAATTTCACACAATTTTACAGTTGCGTCATTATACTTCCGGAGCAGCGATATACTCTTTAACACTCATATCTACTCTCAATTATTCTTAAATACCTCTCGATACTTTCAAATTCTCTGATGTACTCATATATGCTCTTAAATATTAAGGTAGCTAAGAATAGCTAAGGTATAGTTAAGGCTATGGAAGCTAAGGGATGGCTTAGCTAAGATGAAGCTGAGGGACAGCTAAGGTATAGCTAAAGTTTATAGCTAAGCAAAGGTAGCTAAGAGATTGCTTAGGTAAATAAGCTAAGGTACAGCTAAGCTAAGCTAAGTGATAGCTTAGCTAAGAAGTACTTAAGGGATAGCTATGCTAATGTGTAGCTAATCTAACGAATGATAATTTAAGCTATAGTTGCTAAGGTATAGCAAATGGATCATTCATTACTTTTAACATTACTTCTATGTGACTATATCCACTTTGCGCATGTGACAGGATAACGAGGGATATGAGCTCATGAGGGGTATGAGCATGTCACACTTATTTGATTTTAATACAATCAAATTTTAATAATCCTTACTATTTTTTTTAGTGCAAGGGAACAGAAAAATAATCTAACTGTCCCACCCAGGACTATTGTGGGGCCGGTGCATTTACCAATTATGCTAACGGGACCAGTATGATAAGTTTTTTTATTCCCCGGACTAGTTTCGAAAGTCCAACATTTTTATTTACTTAAGTGAATAACGAGAGTCTTTTAAAAAGCTTGACAACGTCAGCTCCTCCAAGCATAAGACGATATAATCGTTGGCCTCAGAGATTGGACTAGTGCGGGGAATTTATTAACTTATCAGACCCGGTAGCATAAATGGTAAATGCACCGGCCCGAATAGCAGGAGATCCCGGTTCAAGTCCTGGCTGGAACAGTTAATAGTTAAAGAACTATGGGTCCTATCCTATTGAATAATAGCTCATCAAAATCAAACGATCAACTATAGCTATTATGTACCCAGCCTTAGGGTGCACAGTCACAACACAATCAGCTAGAATGTCTCTAGCTTTGGGATGCCCAGCCCCACTACATTAAAACGGATTGGATACATCTTCGACATACTCCTTTGAAGCAGTTATTTCCTCAAAAGTAGGTTCATAATAACAATACATTAAACAGGATAGGCTCCATCTTTCATCGAGATACTCCTTTAAAACAAGAACTGGAATGTTTTAAGCAAGAAGATGCTAAGCCACAACTATTTTAACAAAATTGACTCTATCCTTCTTCAGTCTACCCCTTTAGAACTGAACCTAATATGACCGCAGCAGTAGGATGCTCAGACAAACTATTCAAAAGAATGGGCTCGTTATATTTTTGATCTACACTTTTAGAACTGAAACTGTTATATCCCTAGAATTAGGATGCTCAGCTACAACACATTCTACAGGATTGGGTTAATTCTCCTTCGATCTACTCCTTAAGAACAAAAGCTAGTATGGGAGTTGACCCACAACACATTTAATAGAATAGACTTTGACTTTCATTGACCTACTCTGTTAAAATTCAACCAGGTATGTCCCAAGAGTACAGTGCACGGCCACAGCACATCGAGTAGGATTGGGATTTTAACCATTCCTCTGTCCCAACTAAGACTCTTTTTATTTTTAAGAGGTAGGGGAATGCGTTACGCAGAACCGCTGCTTAGCCAATGTTGGTCAAACAGCGGGAACTGTGGAACACTTGCGAACAGTATACCCACTTAACCCTCTTTCTCTGGGCTGGCTGGAGAAAGCCATTGTTCATTTGGACTCAGGTTTTTAGTTCTCAAAGGATCTTAATGCTATTAATGTAAAGGGAAGGTTTAAAAACCTCTCTTTATATTTTTTCCAGTCCTTGACAAAGATGGTCAAGGCTTGGAAGGAGGTCTCATTGTTAACAAAATCCTTGGGATTAGGGCTATAGTTATTCATAGTCCGAAAGGCTTTTAAGTGTGCTCCATCGTATTCCAGGCATTTCAGAAGGACGTGGGCAGCATCCTCGCTTGTTGCGCCGCAGCTGCTCGCGAAAGAATCTCGCTATTTGAAGAAATTCAATTTGCTGGGAAAGTTTTCGTGCCCACTAAGAATTTGCGTCAACCAGTGGTCGAGCTCGACGAATGGCTTCTACATTCGCTCTAAGACGCACGGGAAGAAAAAATTGGTGACTGCCTCTTTTCCCGTGCACCACCAGCGCGCCTGCCACTCGCTCAAGACTTCGGACTCACTACACTTTACAATAACCTTTTACTTCAGATTCCGACCATCATGTTCGTACCGGAAACGCTTGACAACCTGAAGCCAGCGAGGCGGGGAGTCCTGGGTGGTCTGACACATGAGCTCATAAGCCGTTGGCCACCAAGGATTCAATTAATATGTCCCAAAATGGCGCAGCAGCAAGTACCTGGAAAGCCTCCGTGGACACTGTCCGGTAGGCCCTGGTAACCTGTGGGTCTCTGGGACCCTTCTTAAGGAAGGTGATGACCCTCGCTCTCTTCCAAGCCTTCAGGAAGGTTCCGAGGTTCATACACGCGTTATACAATGATTGCATTACTACGCAAAAGTCTCTGCCAATCGTTCGGATAGTGTGTGTGCGGAGATGCTGTCCAGTCCCGGAGATCCCTTTTGACTCTGGTAGGCTACGGCTAGTTCCACATCCAGCTTATCCCAGTGTTCGGATAATTCGATACCTGGGGAAGGCGCGACCTTTTCTGGATGGCCCTCAGTTCCGGAGAGTCGTCCTCTGGGTCGTCCCTTGGGAATAAAGTCTTTAGGGTAAGGAGGTTGGATCCAAGGCGGGGAGAAGTCACAACTCCTCCGTGGGCCACAGCGGCCTCTGCCACTCTCAGGTCGTGTTCGCACTTGCCCCCAAGGGTCATTCTTGCTTTGTTAACCAATGATGATCCTCCAAACTGCTTCTTAGCTCTTGATATGATCTTTTTTTATTCCCTGGCCAGCGTGGCGTGGACTGTTCTATTCAGTTCTTTTATCAGCGGGGAGGAGCTTCTGAGGTTAGCTCTTCTTGCTGCTGTCACTTTCGAGCTTTCGAGCTTCAGCGACATCCGCCGACCACCACGGGACGCCCTTCTTTCTAGTTCCTACGACGAGAAGAACTTGTAGCCGCGTCTGTAATGGAGCTGGCGATGGTCAGGACCTTGTCGTCGATTAAGGCCTGTGGGTTCGCTGGGTGGAGGAGAGCCGGGGTCAAAGCCTTCCAAGGGCGTACCTCTTCTTAACTAGACGCTCCGGGCGACGAAGTATACTCATATTGAAGAGCAGCATGGTCCCAAGTGGTAATGAACTCGGCGCGAAACTCGCCATGTCGTTAGTACATGATTGGATAAGCCAAGACGGTGTCAATGGCCAACGAGCCAATCTTATTCCTAAAGGTTACTCGGACCCCGCCGCATTTTGCAACGGTCAGTCCGTTCAGGACTACGATCTCGTTTATCTTGGCACCTCGGGCGTTAAAAGTGGAAGATCCCCACGATTCGCTCCACGCATTGAGGTCGCCTGCGATTACCACTGTACCCCACAGGGAGTCAAGGACTACTGCATCTCCTTAAGCGTGCCGCGGACAGCATTTTTAGAGGGAAAATAAATCGAGACCTATTTGGATGGGATCCTCCCTGGTATGACCGACGCTACCGCGATGTTATCCTAGCAGAGAATCAACAAGGAAATGATTAAGAGCTGCAGTGGCCTCAACGTTAGGGGAGGTTGAGGCCACTGCAGCTCTTACGTTTTCCCCGCATTACATTCCAGCCCGCCAGGACCGCAAAGATTATTTGCCGGTGGACCGGAGTTTCCTGAATGAAAACTAAGTCCAGACTCCTTTTTTGCGGTATTGTGTAAAATAGAAGGTGGCGTCAATCTGAGCCACCATTTGATTTATTTAGGCCGGACATCCCTTGTCGCTGGCCGGGCAGTCGGTTCTCCTTTTACTCAAGGCGCAGTTTGCCTTGAGGTTCTTTTATTTGCCTTGAGTTGCCTTTGTTTGAGGTTCGGGCGACTTTTGGCCTCATGTTTGGGTCGGGGCCGGGCATCTAGCCCCCTTGAGGCCGAAGTCCTGTCATTTGTAGCAACTAGGGAGGTCGATGAAGAATGAAGAAAAAGAGGTCCCGCTTATCAGAAACCAAGTTCCTCTCCAGACCACGCGTCCGGGACCCCTGTTAGTAATATCCTTGGGCCTCTTGGAGTCAGCTTTACAGAGATGATGGCTCCTCCATTGATCCCCTCGGCACTTAATATCTTTTTGGCTGCTGCATCTTTTGGTGATTGTTCCGTCGTTTTCAGCGAACTCTCTTTTTATTTCAGAGATGAAAGTGCTGAGTGTGTTGGGAAGGACAACTTTGTCTAGAAGGCCTGTCACTGACTTCCTGGGGCTCTCGGAGTTTGCAGAATGTACCCGAATCACAATATTAATTGGCCACTCGCTCATAGGCTTAGAGTCCCTATCCTCCATTCGAGCCAGTAAGGTAGCTCTAGTTCCTTCTTTGGTTTCTTTTTTTTTGTTTCTTCTTGCGGTCATGATAGTCTACCGTTCCTCTCTGGCGTTGGGTGGTTATCCCGCTGGTTTGACCTGGGATAATCTGGGGGGGGGGGGAGTTTCCCCCGGTGTTCCCACTTCACGGGAGCATTTTTCTCCTACTCTAGCCCAGGGAAGGTGCGGCGTCGCCTTCGGTCCAATGACATAGAGGGATTACTTTTAGGGGTTGAAGGGGGGATGTCTGGTTTCCGAGACACTGTATTCTTTTTTTCTTTCTTTTTCGAAGGAGGCCTCTCAGCAGGGACCGTCGGGGTGGAGGGAGAATGTTCCGGCAGCTTAGCCCCCTGGGGCCTTCCGGGCTTAAGCAATCTCTCAGAAAGCAAGACCCACTCCAGGGTATCGAAGACTTTATCGGAATGGTCGTCCTTAACTTTCTTCTTCGGGCCCCCCTTACGGCCTGAAATTGCAGAGACCTCCGTCGCTAGCTCTTAGATGAGGGAGACCAACTTAGATACCTCGCTGATAATGTGTTCCTGGTTGGCCTTATTTATCATCTTTTGGCGTCAGATATTATCGATTACATATTGTTCCCTATCTTCTTTACCTCTTGGACTATATTGTCAGAGTCAAATTCGAAGGAAGACTGAAGGGTCCTTCGGCCCCTCTTCTTCTGTTGCTTGGGCTGGGACTCAAAGATTATCTTTGAAAGAAGTCTGAGTATCATCCACTGCTGACGGTGGATCTCCTGCTTTTCGGGCAGGTATGCGCATAGTACATCCTGGACGAGCTCGATGACTTAATTGTTTCCCAACACACCAGAGTTTAACCTACGAGAATGACGAATACATCGTCTTATGCTCAAAGAAACAGATATTGTTTTGCTATTTATAACTCTTNGGACTCTTATCATGTACCCCATCAAAAAATTAAATGTAAAAATGAACATATAATTTTTTTTTTTCTTAATAAAGGTATTATATAACCGCAATAGGTTTCTTGTTCCTGGATAATTATGAATTACCAGATTTGAGGACAAGAGGAATACACAGTACAGGTCATGTAGAATTTTCAATGGAAAAACCAATCCCTTTGGACTAATCCATCCTTTTCATTACGATCGAGTGTAGGAGGTTAACAGGAGAAGAAGAAAAGTAATGATAAGGGAACAGTCATGGAATAAAAAGTAAGTAATACTCTACAAATGACTATATTATCGAATATTCATGTTATATTTGATAACATTGTTCATTATAAATAATAAATAAATACAAAAATATACACAACACTAGAAATAACTTTGTTGATAGCTGATGCCCGAGGTAATGGATGTAGGCCACATGGCACAGGTGTAAAACATTTCGTTGAAGTGGTTTTCATTCCTCACTTGCCCGGTGGGAGATAGCTACCACCAGGTGTAGCTGCAGGACCTCCTGAAGGATAGCCCCCTAAAACAATTTATAAAATTGATTTTTATTTATAAATATTATATTAATTGTGGTGTATCATCCAAGGTAATTTCAGACAATTATTGCAAGGGAATAGAACAAATATCTGTCTGTCCCGGCAGGATTCGAACCTGGATCTCCTGCTTTCAAGGCTGGTTTGCTACCCTTTGCAGCACCAGGACAACCTTGATAACTCATTAAATTACCAACACACTAGCAAGTGTAAAACCTACGAGAAAGACGAATACATAGTCTTATGCTCGCAGAAACTGATATTGTCCAGCTATTTATTGACTCATCATTATATGCATTTGATTTTTATTTATAAATAATAATTTAGTTGTGCTGTTTCATTCATGTAATTTTTTTTAAATAGATGCTACGGAATAGAATAAAGGGTCTATCATTCCTCCCGGACGGTATGGTATCATCTGCACTACTGGTACGAGCTAGAAAACTTATCAAATTCCAAACACACTAGCGAGAGTTTAACCTAAGATAAAGACGAATACATCGTCTTATGCTTAAATGGGCATATATTATGATATTATATTATTCTCTAGCTATTAAACGACTCTTTATTATGTACCTTTTTTCATTTATAAATGTTAATTTAGTTATCTACCCGGGTTAATTTAAAACATTTAATGCGAGGAAAAACAATAAAAAATCTATCTCTCCAAGCCCGAGGTCGAACATTGATCTCCTGCTTTCCGAGACGGTATGCTATCCATTGCATTCATTCCACCAGGAAGAGCTAGGTAAATTGTAAAATTCCCAAATCACTAGTGAAAGTCTAACCTACAAAAAAGACGAATTCATCATTCTAATGCTCAAAGGAGCTGACATTGTCTAAATATTTATCGAATCTATATTTATCACTTTTTATTTTCGTTTATAAATATTAATTTAGTTAAGGTGTATCATCCCACCTAAATAGTTAACAAGTTATGCGTGGGAATAGAATAAAAAATCATTCTGTCCCAGCCAGGGCTTATCCTAGATCTCCCACATTTCTGGCCGGTATGATTTCCATTGAAACACCGGAACGAGCAAAGTTTTATTTTATTTTTAGAGAGTGTCTAACCTACGAGAAAGACGAATACATCGTGTTATGCTTGAAGGAGGATTGTCTAGGCAATAGTCAACTCGTCATTATTTAACGTTTTATTTTTAAATATTCATTTAGTTGTGGTGTATGGTCCCATGTAAATTTAAACAATTAATTTGAGGGAATAAAATAAAGAATCAATCAGTCCCAACCAGGACTAGGATCTGGATCTACTGCTTGCCGGGCCGGTTCGCTATCCATTGCAGAACCAGAACGATCTTGATACTTATTAAATTTCAACACACTAGCGAGAGTATAACCTATGGAAAGACGAATACATTGTCTTATGCTCAACGAAGTATACATTGTCTTGCTCTTTAACGACTCTTTATTATTTGCCAAATTTTTGTTATTAATCTTTATTTTTAACAATTTTTAAGAAAAGGTGATAGAATAAAAAATCTAAATGTTTCAGCCACTACTCGAACCTGGTATCTCCTGCTATTCGGGCCGGTGCATTATCCATATATGATACCGAGTCAAGTCTGATCAGTTATTAAATTTCCCACACTCTCGGCTCTAGACACTTAATAAATTAGGAGACGTTTCTCAGTAGCTTGAATGGATAATTCACCGGCCCGAATAGCAGGAGATCCAGGTCTGAGTCCGGGTTGGGAGAGTTAGGTTTTTTTTTTCTGTTCCCTTGCATTAAAAATTGTTAAAATTTACGTGGCATTAAATATAACAAAAATAATATTACAAACAGTCCATTCTCCCAAATTTGCTCTACATCCTGTTGTCAGATTAATAACATTAATTAATTCTGCTTTTTTTTTGCCGGTCTCAATATTATTATTTAAAAATGTATTTTTTTAACTGATGAGTTGCATAAAAAACTAACTGTGAAATCGATTATTGACGTTTCTTACACAATGTAATCCTGCTGGTTTTTAACACTATATTACTAGTAGAATAAGTTCAAATGTCAAAATATGATTTAAAAAAGTTTGAGGAGTATAGTAACATTGAGACCTCATTTGTGGCTAAAGGAAATGAGAAAGAGAAAATAGTCGGAGTATAAAATTTTTAGATAATTTATTTATCTACAAAATTAGAACAGTGAAATATGTTGTTGATACAATGCCTTATTCCATAAAAATTGTCGTAAATATACAGTTAGAGAGAATAGTAGTATATCATCTTACATCTTTCACCAACACCTCATTTGTCTCCCAAATTATCAGATTGGATTCGGTCAAATATATACCTTAATTATGGATATAGATTAAGTATTCCAATCAAACTATCACATTTTACGTAGCGACCATATCTATCGAGAACAAAAATTGAGCATGTAGAGCCACCTGGTGATCATATGTTGAATCAGAAACTAGCATCTATAAAATTTATATTACAAATATCCAAAGCGATTATCTTTCTGGTCTGATGTTTGTAATTATCATAATTGTTTTTTTACTTCTTGTTAATACTGAACATGTAAAATTATAGATTTTCTTTGGCATATCAAAACTGAATATTTGTTATATAGATCCACAATACAATATCTTGCCGCCTCTGAGAGCGAGAGAGTTTCCTCTGAAATGTATGGAATTATAAAATGAATATTGGTACACTTTCACCGAGCATATTCTACTTACCTGACAGTGTACCGAAACGGAATCAAAAATCTATGTCTCAGGAGATGTTTTTTGACCATTAATTTCTGATTAAATTAGGAGGGCTTATTCGTATTACAATGTCACATAT
Organism: Oncopeltus fasciatus; assembly: GCA_000696205.2. Taxonomy (NCBI): domain Eukaryota; kingdom Metazoa; phylum Arthropoda; class Insecta; order Hemiptera; family Lygaeidae; genus Oncopeltus; species Oncopeltus fasciatus. The sequence continues at coordinate 117,842 of KZ809008.1, read as the reverse complement.
TTCGATAAAATATCATGCAACTATTAATCCTTATTTTCATAAAAAGTTTGTAAATGGTTAATGCTTAACACATAATGAAGTTAAAATTTCTTTTCCACTCTTCAAAAAGTAGATGTAATTCATAATTGAACAACTGTGTGGGTAAAAAAAATTTAAGATAAAATATTTATCTACAAAATAGAATAAATTTTACTTGTCTTAGATTGTAGTAGAACGTTGTGATTTTTAATTTAAAAAAAATTCCTAGGAAATAAATGCTTATTCAAAATAATTACTGTAAATATATAGTTAGAGTAGTAGTATATCATCTCACATCTTTCACCAACAGCTCATTAGTCTCCTAAACTATCCGATTGGATTCGGTCAAATATATACATTAAACATGGATAAGGTATTCGAATCAAACTATCATATTGGTACGCATTCAACGAGGATATCTTACTTACCTGACAGTATTCCAAATCGGAATCAAAAATCAATTTCCCAGGTGACATTTTTTGACCATTAATTTCTAATAATTTTAACAAAAGCATGTGATTAAATTAGGAGGGCTTATTCGTATTACATTGTCTCATATAATTGATTTCAATAAAATTTAATTCTGCTAATAATCCTTGTTTTATAATCAACCTGAAGTTAAGATTTCTTTATCACTCTTCTATAAATAGATGTAATTCTCAATTGCACACCTGTGTGGGTATTAGTCATAAAAAAAAAGTTACATCACTTTTTTTGCTGAAATTCAATTGTTTAAAAAAATATGTAGTTCCGGTGCCTCATTTCCATTATTTAGAGGTAAATAATCATTCAATTACACATTCTTAAATATAATATGTTTTTTCTGAAACGATTAGCACATCATATGGGTTATTCCCCTACAGTCATTCATATCTATAAATATAAAAAGTTAATTTATTTAGAATTTTTTATTTCTCCTTCAAGAAAATCGGATTATTTGCTATAAAAAAAAAATATGAGAAACATTGAGTTTGTTTAACGTCCTGTTGTCAAATTAATGACTTCAATTAATTCTGATTTTTTCGCCGGACTCAATATTAAGGTTTAAAAATTTATTTTTTGAGCTGATGAGTTGCATGAAAAACTAGCTATGAAATAGATTAAAGACATTTTTTACACAATGTAATCCTGCTGGTTTTCAACATTTTAATACTAGTAGACCACCTGGACCGAGTAAGATTAAACTGATTTAATGTTGGCTAAGTCATATCGGAAGAAGAGAAACATATTTTTCAATATAATCAATACGGTACTCACACAGATGTGCAGTTGATGATTGCATCATAGCTGATCCAAGTAGGAAAGTTTTCTAAATCTGAAGTATTTTAAGATTTGAGTAAAGAAGGCACTTCAGGGTCACAAAAATAAAGAAAATGGTGGACACCATGGTTTCCCGTCAAAACATCATACCTCTAATCCTACCTCTTTGGATCGGCAATCGGATTCTTACCTCTATGCCTACATAGATCCTATTCTTCATTTCATTTTCTAAATATACTTTATATATATATATATATATAGCTTAATATATATATAAATTATGAGTCACGTTGTTTGTCCGCGATGGACTCCTAAACTACTTAACCGATTTGAACCAAATTTGCACCGTGTGCGGTTTGATCCAACATGAAAAATAGGATAGCTTATATTTTAAATTATGGTCCCAATATTATTTTATAGCAAATATTTTGCATATTATCTGTTAGCTTCAAATGATTTTAACTGATGCCGAAATCAGTTAAAATATGGCGTTGCTAATTAATCGTCTAATTGTTAGCTCCAAATGATTTTAACAGATGCCGACATCTGTTGACTGGATTGCGTAAACAATTAATAAATGGCGATGCTATTTTTAACCTACAACGTTTTATATAATTTAATATTTAAATGCAATTTAATAGCATAACCACTACGTGTTGTTGGGACTAAATTATAGGTTAAATTTATTTTGTAGTACACAAAATACAGAGAAATTCAATCGTTTTTACTTTTCTAATTTTAGGTATTAGCATAGACAGCTACTTGTGCTTAGACTAAAGTGTAAATTAAATTTATATATATTGAAGAAAATACAGTGAAATAATACCTGTTTTTTTATTATTTGTGCTTCATTGTTCAAAAACATTTAATTGAAATATATACATGTAAGTATTATCCCATAGTTATAAAATTTGATTAAAATTTGTAAAATTTGTGGTACAAAGCTCCCCACGCTTTTTCAATAATTGTACAAATATTTTTTAAATTTATTTTGCACTTTTCAATTTAATATGCATATTTTTAAGCTTTTTTTTTTTTAATATTTGAACGTTTAAATTATTATCTTCAGTCCAATGCCGCCAGAAAAATCTAACCTCAAGATCGCGAGGAGCAGAGAGGCACGACGCAAACATGCTGAAAAAGCTAATCAGTCGGCAGAACAAATCACTAGAAGAAATGCAGTTCAAAGAATCAGGACAACAGAGGGTCGTGCACAAGAATCTCAGGAACAGCGTGACGAACGTCTGCGACAGACAATTAGAAGAACAAGAGCGGCACGAGAACGAAACATAGTTACTGCACGAGTAGAAGAACAACAGAGGCAGCAGACCAGCCGCTCATTACCACGTACATCATTTGTTCGTCTTGCTTTCGAATATGCACCAGACATTAACTACTCTACGCATTCAAAAACTGCTATCGGTGCAATGGATAAAGTATGTCAATTTTGTGAGGCAGTAATATTTCAGACTGAAACACCCGGCATGTGCTGCGCATTAGGGAAAGTTGTGTTGTCACCTCTACCCACTCCGCCGTAACCTTTATTATCCCATCTTGCTGGCGATTCAGATGATTCAAAATTATTTTTGCGTAAGATACGCAAATTCAATTCTTGCTTCCAAATGACGTAATTTGGGGCAACTAAAATTTGCGATCTCGCATCCGATGGGCGTAATTTTGCAACTACATTTAAAATACAAGGCCAGATGTACTATAAAATCGGGTCATTAATGCCAATGCCTGATGATGATCCGAAATTTCTTCAAATTGATTTAATTGGCAATTGTGAATCATTGCGCATGACGACTCGGTGCCAGTATAATTTCATTGAACAAGGAGAGGAAATAGCAATTGTGATGATGCTGGAAAATTTTTCAGAAGAACAGAATCAACTAATTCGATTGATAAAAAGAGTTTAGCCACGATCGGAAAATGACAACTATCAAATCGTCATAAGAGCCGACAAAGTACCTTTAGGTGAACATGCTGGCAGATTCAACGCTCCAACTGTTGATGAGGTTGCTGTTATTATGGTTGGTGATCCAGTTGACAACAGAGCTACAAAAATTACTCGGCGAGACAACACTATCAGTACGATTTCGGATTTACACCGTTCATATGACGCACTACAATATCCAATAATATTTTGGCATGGACAAAATGAATATCACCTTAACATCAAACAATGTGATCCAAATACCCGTAAATTTGACAATTAACTATTTATTTTCCTACTGTATGTACGGATTTTAATTTCTTATTGCATTTATTTTTAAATTTTTTCAGGTGCTTATGGAAATAAGAAAGTTAGTTCAATGAACTACTATGCACGCCGATTGATGGTTAGACTAAATCAGGACAGCTATATTCTACGATATCGTCAGCTATTCCATCAATACATTGTCGATATCAGAGGTTGAAAGCGAACGCTTGCGATTTATTCAATACAATCAGGCTAAATTACGATCGGAAGAATATATTCACTTACGAGATGATGTTGCTGGTAACATCGATGGAAATTTAAATGCCAATGACATCGGCAATGCTTTCCACGGAACATGCAGAAATACATACAAGATGCGATGACTTACGTACGTTATTACGGTCGACCAAATTTTTTTATAACATTCACATGTAATCCGAATTGGAAAGAGCTACAAACTTTACTATTACCAGGACAACAAGCAATTCATCGTCATGATATTACTGCGCGTGTTTAAAAAAAAAAATTAAAATCCTTAATTGATTTGATTGTTAAATATTCAGTTTTTGGTATCACACATTGTTGGCTGTATTCCATTAAGTGGCAAAAGCGAGGTTTGCCTCATGCCCACATTTTAATTTGGCTTCAAGGATAAAATTCGTCCAGAAGAAATTGATCAAATAATTTCAGCCGAAATTCCAGACCCATTAATTGATCAAGAATTATTTGATATTGTTACCAAACACATGATCCATGGGCCATGTGGTGCTTTCAACATGACGTCACCATGTATGGAAAAAGGAAGATGTAAAAAAAATTTTCCTAAGCCGCATGCCAATGACACTATCACGGATATTGACGGTTATCCAATGTATCGCCGCAGAATTACTGCGAATTGAAATAAATACTGTATGGTGGCCACACATTCACAATGCGATTACCGAATTATCCAAATCAAGTAGAATATGATAATCAGTGGGTGGTACCATACTCACCATTGCTTTTAAATACTTATGAAGCTCAGATCAATGTTGAGCTTTGCTGTTCTGTAAAATCAATTAAGTACATTTGTAAGTATGTAAACATAATCAGTGATTTGGCCATATCTGAAGTACAAAACATAAATAAAAATGACAAAATAGCACGATACCAAATGGGCAGATAGATTAGCAGTAGGTAATGAAGCTGTTTGGCATATTCTTAGCTTTCCCATACACGAAAGAGATCCTTCTGTCCAGTATCTAGCAATACACCTTGAATAATGTCTTCATGTATACTTCACTGATGAAAATGTTCTTCAACGTGCACTTGAGGCTCCAAAAACGGCACCAACACAATTAATTACATTGCGTCAAAAATTTAATATTTTTGGTCAATTCGCAAAGACATTGATATATGCTGATGTTCCAAGTTATATTACACGGAATAAATCTAGTAAAAAATGGGAGCTACGGAAACAAGGAAAACCAAATCCTTCCATTACAGGCAAGACATTGGGGCGACTTTACACGGTACATCCAAAGCAACGTGAGTGCTTCTATTTACGTTTGTTATACGTGAATTTTCCTGGACCGACGTCTTTTGAATTTCTGCAAACAGTTAATGGTCGATTATACGCCAGAGATGTGTAATGAAGCGTTACTGTTGATCGAGGATTTATGCGTTTTAATTTCAATTTTACTACTTCATCATAATGGTATACCGTTACCTGATCGTCTAGCCACCGACTTAGTCAACACCGATTTACAACGAGAAAAACAATATGACTATGGTAATTTAGCAACAATTATCGTGAACAGTGAGCCATTACTGACAGCAGAACAAAAAAATTATTTATGATCGAATTATGCTGGCTGTTGCTGCTGAACAAGGCGGTTTTTTTTCTTGGACGCACCAGGTGGTACCCGTAAGACATTTTTAATATCGTTGATTCTTGCCAAAGTACGGTCGCAACAGAAAATCGCATTGGCAGTTCCATCGTCAGGCATTACGGCTACTTTGCTAGATGGTGGGCGAACGGCACATTCAACATTCAAGCTGCCATTGGACATTCATAATAAACCAAATGCAATATGTAACATAAAAAAGATTAGTAAAATAGCTGCAGTGTTGCGGAAGAGTTCAATAATAATTTGGTATGAGTGCACAATGGCTCAGAAATATTCACTCGAAGCATTGCAAAGAACCCTACAAGATTTCGACAGCAATAATAAACTTTTTGGCGGTGCTATCTTACTTTTGTCAAGTAATTTCCTAGAGACCTTACCAGTTATATCTTACTCTACTTTCTAGATGAGATTAATGCATGTTTGAAACAATCATTTTTATGGCGAAGTGTTGAAACTCTTCGATTGACCATAAACATGCGCGTACGATTGCAAAATGATCCATCAGCACAAATACTCTCGAAACAATTACTAGATATTGGGAACGGTAAAATAGAAATGTAACCAAATACGCAATGCATTAAACTGCCAGACAATTTCCGCACTGTTCTTCAGGAAAAAAATTAATTGATTCAGAGTATTTTTCCGGATATACAGTATAATTACTTGATTCATGACTGACTCAGTCATCGGGCGATTTTGGCAGCCAAAAATGTTGATGTTGACGAAATTAACTTTCAGATATAACAGTTGTTACCAGGCGATCTGATGTCTTTTAAATCAATCGAAACGGTTGTTGATGTGTAAATTTTCCAGTTGAATTTTTAACTCACTGGATATACCTGGAATGCCACCACATAATCTGCGAATAAAGATTGGTTCCCGTATTATTCTCCTACGTAATTTGAATCCACCTCAATTATGCAACGGTTCGCGTTTGATCATCAAAGATATCACCGGAAATATTCTTGAAGCAACCATTTTAACTAAGAAGTTTAAAGGAAAAGTGTTCCTGTTGTCACATATTCCAATGATACCGTCGGATTCTACCATACCCTTCAAAAGGCTACAGTTTCCAATTCGATTAGCTTTTGCCATGTCTATAAATAAATCTCAAGGCCAAACAATGTCCATTTGTGGTTTGGATTTAGAAAATCCATGTTTTTTTCATGCACAACTATTTGTTGCATGTTCACGTGTAGGGAAACCGTCGAATCTATTTGTATTAGCTAAAGACAGGTTAACTAAAAATATTGTGCACTGATTAGTGCTAAATTAAGTGGAAATTAAAAATATGTATAATTCAATATAATAAATATTGTTGATTAATATTTTATACTATCTGCCCTACCTACCTTATTCGTAAGTTTAAGTGTCACATGTTATTTATTATTAACTATGTAATTTACTCATTTGTTACAAATTTTAATAACAATAAAGATAAATTGTAAAATTAATTCCTTTTCATTGATTTGCTCAATATTCACTGTACGAAAATTTTAATCAATCGTGTTCAAAGTCCTAAAATATTGCATCATTGCTACGCTAAGGCGGTACGAAGTTCGCCGGGTCAGCTAGTATGTATATTTTTTTTCCGTGTGTGTTTGTGTGTGTGTGTGTTTGTGTGCGTGCTTGTGTGTGTGTGTGTGTGCGCGCGTGTGTGTGTGCGTGTTCGCGCGTGTGTGTGTGCGTGTGCGCGTGTGTGTGTATGTGTTTTACACGCCGTCTTGCTAAATCTTACATGAGCATGAAGATGACGGCCTTAGTACTTCGGCTCCTTGTACTCCCGAACTGACTCGGGTTGCTTTTTTCTAGGTGTTCGGAGCATTCCCACAGTCCAGGCAGTCGTGATATAGCCGGAAAAGTAAAGGGAAAATTATTTCCCGGCAGCGGCGGATCATCGGAGTAAAGATGTTGCCCCGCCCCGGAGCACCCTGATGATTCTGCCCTAAGATTGCCATCTCCACATCAGTATCGTCCCAACGGCCCTCTAACTCTGATCAAGGAGACAGAAGACAACCACGCGTGACACACTGTTGAGGAGGTGAGTAGACAGTGGGTCGTCAAAGGACAACAAAGTCTGCAGGACGTTCATTGATGACCAGCTCTGGAATTGGCATGACACCGTTCCGCAAACATTGGAACGTCGGTAACCCTGCAGCCCACTTGTTTCCGAGCAATCTTATCTCCACATCCACAGTCAGTGTTTCCACTGTCGAGTTTATCAAGAAGCCCATTCCAGCCCGGGATTGGAAATTTCAGGAACCCTCTCAAATACCACCACACCGAATCTACTCCAATCTCCCTCGACAGGACAAACCTCGCTTTGATGAGCCTAAGCGAAGGAACCTCCTTTGTCAGAGTCCAGGAGATCAGCGCCTAGTTGCTAGTCGTGCAAAACTCCTGACGGGTACGGACCAACCAGAGAGCACAGCATGGCGAGAAACTCTTCAAAGTTATAAATGTCATATATACTATAAATACTCTTAAATTCTCTTAAATACTCGTCATTAGTCTTATATACTATAAATACTCTTTAATACTTATATATA
>KZ809008.1:84521-104275 GCA_000696205.2 Oncopeltus fasciatus | reverse complement strand
AACTCTCATTCTCTTTTCAGCCCTGAAGAAGCCATCACATGATGTGCGAAAGCTCGGCAAATAACAACAATTTGACTCGGTCCAACCCGGAAGATGAAATGGTAAATACATCTGACGACCGACGAAGCCTACGTGAACTTTTGAATACTTTTTTTGTCGGCAATCGTATGTATAATTAACTCTTCTTATTTGCATTAATAAAATGTAGTGAGGGTTTTCAACCGGACGATGTAAGAATAAAAGTTGTAATAAAATAATTTGTGTAGGAATGAGTTACTGAATAATTCTTTATCTCTAAATAATGGAATAGAGACCTCGGAACTACACATTCCTGGAAATATTAAACTTTCTCGGAGTAATAGAAGTATGATTTTTGTATTTTCTCTGCAAATACCCTCACAGATCATGTACAGTTGTACAAATTACATTTTAGCTAAGCCGAGTGGTTCTTAATCTAAGGTTATTTTTAGCAGTGATCTTTTATAAAATTTTTAGAGAAAAAAGAATTAATAACTCGTAATCCTGCCACATAATTAGGTAAATATTTATATTTATGAAGATTTTAAAAAATATTACCTGATAAATATTTAGTTTTATTTCGATATATAATTCAGTCAGGTTAGTAGGAGATGCTCGGTAAAAGCTTACTAATGTACTTTTCAAAAATTGTTTACATTACAGATGAAACTATCTCTCACAGGCACCGAGTGATACTGTATTGTTAATCGATATAACAAATATTCAGTTTAGATTTGCAAATGAATTTCATTAGGTTCTCATGTTCAGGATACGTAAAGTATATAAACATTTAATGATACGTATATTTATTTGACCAAAATACATCTGGTTTAATACTCTAAAATTACACTACACAACAAAAAAATATTTTTTGAATGTTTCCTACTCTAAATTAGTCTATTTCTACTAATTTTGGGGTGATAAAAACGAAAATAACATTGAAAAATTTTTATTAGCTCTGGTTTTTGAGATATACAGCACCTAATCTTAAAGAGTAGTTATACTATACGTGAAAAGTTCACTGCGACTGTTATAACTTCTAATTGTCCCGGAATACGTCTCCTCATCCATAAAAGGTTCCGCAATTCAGAGCCGCCTTGTGATTTCCGTAGGCCGGAATTGCCATGTTACTAGCTGTGTAGTCTGAACTCCATTCACTCAGGGCGTAGTTTATGCATATTGGAGGCTTTTTTACGTTTGGACAGTTTTAGGCCTCATGACCATTCCCTGGCCTTGAGCTGCAAATCTGAGACTGGGCAGGACATCTAGTCTTAATATGGCCGAATTATTGGCATTTAAAACCTTTCGAGAGGTCGATAAAGTCTCTCTCATTGATTAGGAGCTTTCTAATGCGGAGTGGATACTGTGCGAGGAAACGCAGGCTTAAATCACATAAGGTTGTTAAATGAAGTCACGGAAAGGCTAACTGGTTCAGCAGAATCGCTTATAGCAAATACTTTAGCTTTGCTTATTATCCCCTTAAGCTTATAGCAAAGTATAGCAGGAAGCTATAATAATAATAATAAGTATAATAATAAGTATAATAGTATAATAATTTATACTAAATATCCTTATAGCAAATACTTTAGCATTTAGGATTAATTATCCCCTTGAGCGCCGTAAATCCCCAATTAACAACAACAAGATAATTTGATAGGATTTTTCAGTATTTCAGTGTATAATAATATTAATATTATATATCAGTATTCAAGTGTTTTTAAGAGTATTTATAATATATAACAGTATTTATGAGTATTTGGGAGAATATAAGTGTATTTGAGAATATTTAAGACTGTGTTTATACAGATTTTCACGGTTTTATGTGTATTTAAGAAGTTAAGTGTATTTGAGAGTGTATTAAGTCAGTATTTAAAGTAAATTTATAGTATGTTTGTAAGAGTACTAGAGAGTAATAATTTTTTGACTGTAATATATACGAGTATTTATATACTTTCAAATACTCATATATATATATAAAACAGTATTTATGGGTGTTTAAGAGTTTAAAGATTATTTAAGGGACTTTAGGAGTATTAAAGAGAAGTATTTAGAAAAATATTTAAATATATATGATTATTTGAATGTATATAAGTGTATTTAAGAATATTTTAGTGTATTTATAAGTATTTAAATTTAGTGTATTTAAAATAATTAAAAGTTAAGTATAACAGTATTTAAGAATATTAAAGAGGTTACTTGTATAATCGTGTATTAAAGAGTATTTGAAAGTATTAAAAAGTATCTAAGAGAGTATACACGATTATTACAGTGTATATAAGAGGATATAAAAGTATTTAAGAGTATTCAAGATTATTTCAGAATATTCAAATGCATGTGGGTATTTTGAGTTTTTAAAAGTATTTATGAATAATTAAGGTTATATAAAAGAGTATTTGATGATGTTTAAGAATTTTTAGGACTATTTTAATGTATTTAAGAGTGTTTCGGAGTATTTAAGTCCTTATCAGTTAATTTAGATTATATAAGAGCATATGCATTTAATCAATAATATTAAAAGTTTTTGTAGATAAATTAATGATATAAAAATTTACATCTTTGATTTCTTTTCTCTATCCCGTTTGCCGCAAATTAAGAGTCAATGTTACCTTACTCATAAGAAACATATTTTTTATCGGATGAAACTCGAATATATTCTACTAGTGATTAAAAGTGCATTATTTTCGTGAATGTAGTGTGAGACAAACGTTAATAGTCCATCTCATATCTCATGTTTCATGCAAATGATCAACAAAAATATTTCATATTATAACCTGAATAATGCAACAGGCAATACATATCAGAATTAATTGTTATCATTTATCAGGCAACAGATGTGGAACAAATTTAAACTTTCGCATAAGTTTTTTGTCGGCAATCGTTTGTATAATTAACTCTTCTTATTTGCAGTAATAAAGTATAGTAAGGGTTTAAAAATAAAAGTTGTAATAAAATAGTTTGTGTAGGAATGAATAACTGAATATATTAACTGATTATATTATTTATCTCTAAATAATAGACAAGAGACCCCGGAACTACATATTCCTGGAAATATTAAACTTTCTCAGGGGAATAGAAGTATTTTTTGTATTTTCTCTACAAATACCCACACTGATTATGTAAAGTTGTACAGATTACATCTTAGCTAAGCCGAGTGGGAAAGACTTCTTAATCTAAGTTTATTTTAAGCAGTGACCTTTTATGAAATTTTTAGAGATACAAGAAATATTAACTCGTAATCCTGCCACATAATTAAGTAAATACTTATATTAATGAAGATTTGAAAAAAAATATTACCTGATAAATATAATTTTTATTTCGATCTATAATTCTTTCAGGTTAGTAGGAGATGCTCGGTGAAAGTTTACTAATGTTCTTTTCAAAAATTGTTTACATTATAGATGAAAAAATCTTTTGCAGTGACAGAGTGATACTGTATTGTTAATCGATATAACAAATATTCAGTTTAGATTTGCAAATGAATTTCGTTAGTTTCTCTTGTTCAAAAATCGCAAAGTATATAAGCATCAAATAATACGTATATATATATATTTGACCAAAATACATTTGGATACTCTAAAATTATCATTCATAAAAGTAATGTATGAAGTAATTAAGAAATGTTATTAATAAATAATAATTTAAAAAAAATGAAATTCGTTTCTGATTTTACTGATAATAACTAAGTGGCATCACAATTCAACTCAACCGATAGATATTTTAGATTACAAAGGTATATTTATAGAACATAGGAGTATTTCAGAGTATTACGATTTATTTAAGAGTTTTTATGTGTATCTACATGTAGGAATATTTAAGAGTACAAAAGAGTACTTAATTGTATATTAGAGTATATAAGTGTGTATAAACCTTATCTTAGCTAACCTTACCTTAATTCAGCTATTTTTAGATAAGCTCTCCCGTAGCTTAGCTATTCTTTAGGTATTACCCAACTAACCTGGTACCCGGTAAAAGCACCCGGTATAACCATGTATAAGTTCCCAGAATAGCTAACTCTTAGCTTAGCTTAGCTTACCTTAGCTTATGGCAGTTGGTATTAATGATTGTTTCAGCTCAAAACGAGAGAATCGAAGAACAATGTATAATAACCAGTTCGAAGTGTTGTAGCTAAGAACTTTACGGCTGGTGACAACACAGCCACAGTTCTAGCGAAGTAGATCGATGAAGATTGGTATATATCCTGTTGAATTTGTTTTGGCTGTGCATCCAACTTCGGTGGACTTGGTAACTTTTTTTTTCGGTTATTATTCTACAAATTTATGAAATAGTGCTACTCCTAGTTTATTTAATTTTCTGTTTATAGAAACCACTTATAGGTGAGTTAGTGGTANTAAGCTAACCTGGTACCCGGTAAAAGCACCCGGTATAACCATGTATAAGTTCCCAGAATAGCTATCTCTTAGCTTAGCTTAGCTTACCTTAGCTTATGGCAGTTGGTATTAATGATTGTTTCAGCTCAAAACGAGAGAATCGAAGAACAATGAATAATATCCAGTTCAAAGTGTTGTAGCTAAGAACTTTACGGCTGGTGACAACACAGCCACAGTTCTAGAGAAGTAGATCGATGAAGATTGGTATATATCCTGTTGAATTTGTTTTGGCTGTGCATCCAACTTCGGCGGACTTGGTAACTTTTTTTTTTCGGTTATTATTCTACAAATTTATGAAATAGTGCTACTCCTAATTTATTTAATTTTCTGTTTAAAGAAACCACTTATAGGTGAGTTAGTGGTAGGTAAAATTATAGTTTTATTTTTTTAAATAGAACAACAGGTGGTTCTCCGCAGACTTAGTATTAAAAAATAAATAGTTAATCTTTGAAATAATCTTTTATTTTTATTTTTAGATATAAAAGGAATAAAATTAATTAAATAACTATTTTATCTATTCCTAATCATCCATTTCTTTTAATAGTAATTCAAGTTCTGGAGATTATTAATATTATAAATATTATCCTTGAATATTTTAACTTTTTAATGGCACTGCCCTTCTTCGATATATACACCTTTAGAACTAAAGTTATTATGTCCCCAGCAGTAGGGTGCTCAACAAGGATATATTAAGGATATTAAAGGATGGATTTCATCCTTCTTCGATCTACTCTTTTAGAACTGAAGCTAAAACTTTCCCAAACATAAGGTTCTAGGCCTCAGCATATTCGACTTTATGGGTTCTATATTTACTCGTTTTTCTGCTTTTGAACTGAAGCTGGTATGTCCCAAGCAGCAGGGTGCTAAGCAACAATACATTCAAAGGGATATCTTTCATTCTTCATTGATCTACTTTTGAAATACTAAAGCTGTTATGACCTCAGTAGTAGCGTATTAAAAACTATTAAAATATGAGTCTTTATATGAGTGTATTTAAGATTATTTCTGAGAATATAGGAGTATTTGAGTGTATATAAATGTATTAATGAGTTTTTATGAGTGTTCAAAAGTAATATTTGTGTGACAATCCTATGGCCTACACTGTCAACTTTTCCCACATTTAGTTTAGTGACGTAAGAACTGCGCAAGCGTTCAAAGAAATAACTAACTCTTTGTGAGATACCAGTGCTAGGCCTATTTAGTTTTGAGACGCATGAACTGCACAAATGTGATAATCCGTGCCAATCTTCTCACTAATTTTCGACTTCTTGGAAGAATAATCAGCTGCCATCATGGAGTGCTGGGAGCGGAGTGAGACCACGGTCACCTAGGGATATGTACAGGGATCGGTTCTGGGGCAAATATTATGAAAGGTCCTCTTTGACGTCCTTTTGTACAATCTTGTCGCGACGTATTATGGGGACTCTAGAGTTGCTGTTATTGCCACCGCTGAGACCATGGTGAACGACGTCCAAAAATGGTGCCAGGGCAACAAGATGTCCCTTTCTCCGTCCAAGACTAAGGGAACCCGCTTCGGGTCCTATTATATAGCGAGTATGCAGAGTTCCCAGAAGAAAAAATACACGTGGGACTGGCGCTTTTGGGTTATATTACACGTAAATTTTAAACAATTAATTCAAGGGAATAGGATAAAAAATCTATCAGTCACAGCAGGGACCCGAACGTGGAAATACTGCTTTTCGGGCCCGTATGATATCCATATCCACAACCGGGGCGATTTAGAAAAATTATTAAATTCCCAACAAACTAAAGAGAGTCAAATCTACGAGAAAGAAGAATACCACATTCTTAAGCCCGAATGAGCTGACATTGCCTTGTACATACAACACTTAATTATTTACCAATTTTTTTATTTATAAATAATGATTTATTTGTGGTACATTAATATTTTCAAACATGTAATGCGTGAGAATAGAATAAAATATATATCAGCCTCAGCCAAGATCTCAAATTTGGTTCAAGCTCCACAATTATATTTAAAGCTAATATTTCCCTAGTTATGAAGTGCTCAGCCATAACACATTGAAGATTGTAGGCTCCACCCTTTTCGATCTACAGTACCATCCCTTCGTGCATATACTCTGTTCGTACTGTTGATGTAAGGATTCTAGCTTGAGTGTGCTCATCTGCAACACATTGGAAAGAAAGGTTGCATATGAGTTCAGTTCTTCAATCTACTCCTTAAGAACTGAAGCATTTATCCGAAACTAAAAAAGGGTGCTCACCTACAACAAATCAACAGGATTGTCTCTATCTACAATATTCTGCTTAAAAACTGAAANTATCACACGTTGTTGGCTGTATTCCATTGAGTGACAAAAGCGAGGTTTGCCTCATGCCCACATTTTAATTTGGCTTCAAGATAAAATTCGTCCAGAAGAAATTGATCAAATAATTTCAGCCAATTCCAGACCCATTAATTGATCATGAATTATTTGATATTGTAACCAAACACATGATCCATGGGCCGTGTGGGGCTTTCAACATGACGTCACCATGTATGGAAAATGGAAGATGTAAAAAAAATTTTCCAAAGCCGCATACCAATGACACTATCACGGACGGTTATCCAATGTATCGCCGCAGATATACTGCGCATGGTGGCCACACATTCACAATGCGATTGCCGAATTATCCAAATAAAGTAGAATTTGATAATCAGTGGGTGGTACCATACTCACCATTACTTTTAAAAATTTATTAAGCTCATATCAATGTTGAGCTTTGCAGTTCTGTAAAATCAATTAAGTACATTTGTAAGTATGTAAACAAAAGCAGTGATTTGCCCATATTTGAAGTACTAAACATAAATAAAAATGACGAAATAGCACGATACCAAATGGACAGATGCATTAGCTGTAATGAAGCTATTTGGCATATTCTTAGCTTTCCCATACACGAAAGAGATCCTTCTGTCCAGCATCTAGCAATACATCATGAAAACGTTCAACGTGTATACTTCACTAAAGAAAATGTTCTTCAACGTGCACTTGAGGCTCCAAAAACCACACTAACTGAATTTTTTACATTGTGTCAAATTTTTGATATTTTTGGCCAGTTCGCAAAGACATTGATATATGCTGATGTTACATGGAACAAATCTAGTAAAAAATGGGAATCGCATTGGCAGTTGCATCGACAGGTATTGCGGCTACTTTGCTAGTTGGTGGGCGAACGGCACATTTAACATTCAAGCTGCCATTGGACATTCATAATAAGTCATCGGACGATTTTGGCAGCCAAAATGTTGATGTTGACGAAATTAACTTCCAGATACAACAGTTGTGCAATACGAAATTAAAATCCGTACATACAGTCGAAAAATAAATAGTTAATTGTCAAATTTACAGGTATTTGGATCACATTGTTTGATGTTAAGGTGATATTCATTTTGTCCTTGCCAAAATATTAATGGATATTGTAGTGCGTCATATGAACGNTGAGCAAAAACTGGAAACCAGCGCTAATTGACAAGAGGATCCAACCAATCAGTGACCAGCTACCTGACTACTCCAGAGACCAGCCACCAGAACACAGTATCAACCAATGGGAAGGCAGACTTCGCCCAAGGACAAGACCGCGCCGGGATTATACACCACCTGGTGTATAAAACATGGTAAATATATACCATCTGGATTTTTAAAAATCTCTCTACAACTCTCATTCTCTTTTCAGCCCTGAAGAAGCCATCACATGATGTGCGAAAGCTCGGCAAAAAAGAACAATTTGACTCGGTCCAACCCGGAAGATGAAATGGTAAATACATCTGACGACCGACGAAGCCTACGTGAACATCGAAAAATAAATAGTTAATTGTCAAATTTACAGGTATTTGGATCACATTGTTTGATGTTAAGGTGATATTCATTTCATCCTTGCCAAAATATTAATGGATATTGTAGTGCGTCATATGATTGGTGTAAATCCGAAATCGTACTGAGAGTGTTGTCTCGCCAAGTAATTTTTATAGCTCTGTTGTCAACTGGATCACCAACCATAATAACAGCAACCTATCATCAGTTGGAGCGTTGAATCTGCCAGCACTTTCACCGAATGGTATATATTCGAAAGCAAGACGAACAAATGGTGTACGTGTTAANTCGTGCATAAGACGATGCAAGTGTCTTTCTCGTAAATTAGACACGCGCTCTTGTGTTGGGATTTTTACAATTTATCTAGCTCGTCCTGGTGATGCAATGGATAGAATACCGGTCATGAAGGCAAGAGATCTTGGCTGAGGCTGATATATATTTTATTCTATTCTCATGCATTACATGTTCGAAAATAATAATGTACCACAACTAAATCATTATTTATAAATAAAAAAATTGGTAAATAATTAAGTGTTGTATGTAACAAGGCAATGTCAGCTCATTCGGGCTTAAGAATGTGGTATTCTTCTTTCTCGTAGATTTGACTCTCTTTAGTTTGGTGGGAATTTAATAATTTTTCTAACTCGCCCCGGTTGTTCAATCGATATCATAACGGCCCGAAAAGCAGTAATTCTACGTTCGGGTCCCTGCTGTGACAGATAGATTTTTTATCCTATTCCCTTGAATTAATTGTTTAAAATTTACGTGTAATATAACCCAAAAGCGCCAGTCCCACGTGTATTTCTTCTTCTTGGAACTCTGCATATTCGCTATATAATAGGACCCGAAGCGGGTTCCCTTAGTCTTGGACGGAGAAAGGGACATCTTGTTGCCCTGGCACCATTTTTGGACGTCGTTCACCATGGCCTCAGCGGTGGCAATAACAGCTATTCTAGAGTCCCCATAATTCGTCGCGACAAGATCGTACAAAAGGACGTCAAAGAGGACCTTTCATAATATTTGCCCCAGAACAGATCCCTGTACATATTCCTAGGTGACCGTGGTCTCACACCGCTCTCAGCCCTCCACGATGGCAGCTAATTTTTCTTCCAAGATGCCGAAAATT
Organism: Oncopeltus fasciatus; assembly: GCA_000696205.2. Lineage (NCBI taxonomy): Eukaryota > Metazoa > Arthropoda > Insecta > Hemiptera > Lygaeidae > Oncopeltus > Oncopeltus fasciatus. Next base: position 94,910 of record KZ809008.1, on the reverse strand, counting down.
AGTGAGAAGATTGGCATGGATTATCACATTTGTGCAGTTCATGCGTCTCAAAACTAAATAGGCCTAGCACTGGTACCTCACAAAGAGTTAGTTATTTCTGTGTCACTAAACTAATGACGTGGGAAAATTAATGTGGGAAAAGTTGTCAGTGTAGGCCATAGGATTGTCACACAAATGTTACTTTTGAACACTCATAAAAACTCATTAATACACTTATATACACTCAAATACTCCTATATTCTAAGAAATAATCTTAAATACACTCATATGAAGACTCATATTTTAATACTTTTTAATACGCTACTACTGAGGTCATAACAGCTTTAGTATTTCAAAAGTAGATCAATGAAGAATGAAAGATATCCCTTTGAATATATTGTTGCTTAGCACCCTGCTGCTTGGGACATACCAGATTCAGTTCAAAAGAAGAAAAATGAGTAAATATAGAACCTATACAGTCGAATATGTTGAGGCCTAGAACCTTATGTTTGGGAAAGTTTTAGCTTCAGTTCTAAAAGAGTAGATCGAAGAAGGATGAAATCCATCCTTTANCATTATATTTTATTTATTTATTTTATTTATTATATTATAATTGATTATATTTTACCTTTGTCCCCTAACAATATTTTATTTTAATTAATCTTAATCCCTATAGAGTTAATCCTCCTATATTCTGTTTAGACCTATTTGACCTTTGACCCCCAAAAGTAGATGTTAATAGCACGTATGTACATATGTCTTGTTAACACGAATGCCGGCATATTTGCACCAATCGGAGATAAATGTTTTTATGGCAATCGGTGGCAAATTTTTTAAAAAATTAAATATTTATACCACGTATATAATGCTACGTATATTACGAACATAACAAGCCACGTACACCTTGTTTATCTCGTATGAAATGTATGCCTCGTTTATCACATGTAACACATATATATGTGCCATATATGCCATGTACATAAAGTATATAACACGTACACAACGTGCATAACTAGTCCGAATCGTGGCAATGTTTTGTGGCAATCAGAGGCCAATAATTGTATGGGAATCGGCGGTAAATATGTCTACTCTATATATACCACGTATATATTTAATGATTCGAGTATGTCTATATATCGATAGATATGGGAGGTAAAAGTAAGGTACAATTTAAGGTTTACAATTAGTGTTGCGTATGAGAAAACATATGTAACAAGTTTTAAGAAAATTACATTAAATTGTTCAAGTGCTGTTGAATTATAAAAAATCCGTTTTCCATTTTTTCCTTTAACGTTCCCAATTTTATTGAATAAGTTACATATTCAGGATAAGTTAATGAAAAACAGGTGATTTTTCAAGTGTTTAAGGCAAGGGCACTCGGCATGAAAATGTAGGATATATATTAAATGTTTTACTTGTGAAAGAAGGCACCTTGCAGTGATGTGCCCAGAGTCGAAAGAAAAGAAGAAAGAATCAGAAGGTGAAAATACTAAGCATGGAAAACAGTATGAAGTTAAGGAGCGGAGTAGTACTTTACTGATACAAGATAGAGCAACAAGTGTAACACTGCTTCAAATTATTGTATATTAAACTTTCTCGGAAGAATGGAAGTATGTTTGGTATATTTTCTCTACAAATACCCACACAGATTATGTACAGTTGTACAGATTACATCTTAGCTAAGCCGAGTGGGATAGACTTCTTAATCTAAGGTTATTTTTAGCAGTGACTTTTTATAAAATTTTTAGAGAAACAAGAATTATTAACTCGTAATCCTGCCACACAATTAAGTAAGTATTTATATTTATGAAGATTTAAAAAAATATCACCTGATAATTATAATTTTTATTTCGGTCTATAATTCTGTCAGGTCAGTGGGAGATGCTCGGTGAAAGCTTACTAATGTTCTAAGATGATTTTTAGTTGGGGTTCGGTCGAGGTAGATCCAAAAAAACACAAATAAAAAAATGTATTTTTTTAATGAAGGATTATCTGCCAACGTTTCGGCTTACATTGTAAGCCATCTTCAGGGCTGTAGAAATACAATGTCATGAGAATACAGTAATATTTGAAATTAGTATAATAGAGAATTATAGTATAATGTGATATCAAGAGTATGAAAGTAGAAAACTGTGTAAGACAATTAAAAGTTTATGAAAACAATATTGAAAAAAGAACCAATTTGAAAAAAACATGCAAACCAACAACTAATTGACAAGAAACAATTGAAATATCATTAAAGCAGTAATTTGCCACACCTACCTATCATGAAGATGAGAGAGGACGTCCTGTCCCTAAGTTCACATTTCCATGACTGAACATTATGAATTTGTTTTGAGTTATGAAATAGAAAGGGGAGTGGGGGTAGCAGGTACAAGGCAGGCGGAAGGTGTAAATGGAAAGCGGCCTGTTGCAAGAGAGGGCAATAAAAGGACAAAGGAAAAAAAGGGAAGGGTATTATTGGGAATAAGTGACTTTGGAACTGAGAAAAATGTTTTGACAGGTTTATTGAGACGGAGGGTTGTTGGTTTTTAAAATGTTAAAAATGTTAGAATAAGTTGAGGAAATTTGTTCTATGTCTGTTCTGTCGTTAACTGGATAGTGTTGTAAGTTGATGTGAACGGTTTCAGACAAAAGACGTTTGTGTTGGTAGGGTTCAGTGGAAAGAATGGTTAAGCTGTCGAAGTCAAATGTGTGTGCTTCATGAAAAACATGTTTGGTGAGGGCAGTTTTTATTAGTTTATTCTTGATGTCATTTTTATGGTTATTAATTCTGCGGGAAATCGGGTTTTTTGTTTGTCCAATGTAAGAGCCTTGGCAATGTGGTGTGGAACAGGGAATTTTATAGACGACATTAGTTCTGTTAGGAAGGGGGATGGGGTCTTTGAGGATGGTGTAAATAGATTTTAACTTGTTATTGGTGGAAAAAGAAAGCTTGAGGTTGGGAAAAGTTTTTTTGAGGGATTTCTTAATATTTTCAGACAGATTTGGAATATAAGGAAGAGAACGGAAAACAAGGTCGTTATTTTGGGGGAGGGGGATAGTTGGAGAAGAGGAAATAAAAAATTCTTTAAAAAGTTTTTTAATGGTGTGGGTAGGGAAACCATTGGACAGGAGGATGTCAGTAACACGTTTTATATTTTTTCTGTGGAAAGTCTTGTTAGAGAGTGTTAGTGCTCTGTAGATGAGGTTTTTGGCCACATTAATTTTTTGATGATAAGGGTGAGATGAGTTAAAATGGAGGAGACGACCTGAGTAAGTATGTTTAGTATACCAGTCAGTGGAGATGGAACCATTGGTGTTACGGATGATGAGGGTGTCAAGAAAAGGAAGTTGATAATCAGATTCCTTTTCTATGGTAAATTTCAGTCGAGGGTGGTATGAATTAAATGCAGTAAGGATTTGGGGGATTTTTTCGGGATTGAGGATGAGAAAATCTTTTTGAGCTTACTAATGTTCTTTTCAAAAATTGTTTACATGATAATTGAAACAATCTCTCACAGTGACAGAGTGATACTGTATTGTTAATCGATATAACAAATATTCAGTTTAGATTTGCAAATGAATTTCGTTAGGTTCTCTTGTTCAGTATTCGCAAAGTATATAAGAATTTAACGATACATATATATATATTTGACCAAAATACATTTGGTTTAATACTCTAAAATTATCATTCATAAAAGTAATGTATGAAGTAATGAAGAAATGTTATTCATAAATATTAATTTAAAAAAATGAAATTGGTTTCTGATTTTACTAATGAAAACTATGTGGCATTAAAATTCAACTCAACCTATAGACATTTTAGATTACATAAGTATATTTATAGAATATAGGAGTATTTCAGAGTATTACGATTTATTTAAGAGTTTATATGTGTATTTAGGAATATTTAAGAGTATAAAAGAGTACTTAATTGTATATTACAGTATATAAGTATATATAATCCTTATCTCAGCTAACCTTACCTTAATTCAGCTATTTTTAGACTAGCTTTCTCGTAGCTTAGCTATCTTTTAGGTATACTAAGCTAACCCGGTAACCGATGAAAGCACCCGGTATAACCTGGTATAAGTTCTCGGTATAGCTATCTCTTAGATTTGCTTAGCTTACCTTAGCTTATGGCAGTTGATATTAATGATTGTTTCAGCTCAAAACGAGAGAATCGAAGAACAATGAATAATATCCTTTTCGAAGTGTTGTAGCTAAGATCTTTACGGCTGGTGACAACACAGCCTCAGATCTAGAGAAGTAGATCGATGAAGATTGGTGTATATCCTGTTGAAATCGTTTTGGCTGTGCATCCAAATAACCGCGGCGAACTTGGTAACTATTTTATTTTCGGTTTTATTCTATAAATTTATGAAATGGTGCTGCTCATAATTTAATTAATTTTTTATTTATAGAATCCACTTATAGGTGAGTCAGTGATAGGTAAAATTATAGTTTTTTTTTTTNCATATTCTATAAATTTATGAAATGGTTCTGCTCCTAATTTAATTAATTTTCTATTTATAGAAACCACCTATAGGTCAGTTAGTGATAGGTATAATTATAGTTTTATTTTTAAAAATAGAACAACAGTTGGTTCTCTGCAGATTTAGAATTAAAAAATAAATAGTTATTCTTTGAAATGATCTTTTATTTTTATTTTTAGATATAAAAGGAATACAATTTATTAAATAATTCTTTTTTCCATTCCTATTCATCCATTTCAGTTAATAGAAATTCATGGCCTGATGATTATTAATTTTATAAATATTATCCTTGAATATTTTAACATTTTAAAGGCACTGTCCTTCTTCGATATACACCTTTAAAACTGAAGTTATTATGTCCCCAGTAGTAGGGTGCTCAACTTTCAAGGATGGATATCATGCTTCTTCGATCTACTTTTTTAGAACTGAAGCTAAAACTTTCCCAACCATAAGGTTCTAGGCCTCAACATATTCGACTGTATAGGTTCTATATTTACTCGTTTTTCTGCTTTTGAACTGAAGCTGGTATGTCCCAAGCAGTAGGGTGCTAAGCAACAAAACATTCAAAGGGATATGCTTCATTCTTCATTGGTTTACTTTTTAAAAACTGAAGCTGTTACGCCTTCAGCAGTAGCTTATTAAAAAGCATTAAAATGTGAGTCTTTATATGAATGTATTTAAGAGTATTTCTGAGAATGTAGGGGTATTTGAGTGTATACAAGTGTAATTATGGTGTGTCCTGCTGATCGGCGTTACCAACATATTTATTGGCGCCCCTCTCCTGAATGTGAACTGATGGAATTCGAATTGAAAACTGTCACATATGGGGTCACATCCTCTGCCTTTTTAGCCATAAGAGTTCTGCATCAGCTGGTCCAAGATGAAGGCTCTTGTTTCCAGAAGCTTCCGATACCCTTCTACGTAGCACTTACGTTGATGACATCATAAGTGGCACTGATGATGTTGATTCGGCTCTTTCGTTGCGTCAACAATTGACAGAACTTTTTTAAAAAAGGGAAGTTTCTCTCTAAGTAAATTTTCTAGCAGCTATAACAGTGTGTTGGAAGGTTTACCCTCCGACCGTATAGAAAAAAAATTCGACTTTTCTGAAGAGGAGAGTACAGTCAAAGTTTTGGGGCTAACATGGGACCCTTCCACTGATTCCTTTATGTTCTTCGTATCTCCATTTAAACTTAAATGTACCAAACGCATTATACTGTCCTATAATGCGCGTATTTCTGACCCCGTTGGATTCCTTGCTCCCGTCATTATGAATTTAAAGCGGATCATGCAAGGTCTTTGGTTGACCAAAGTTGATTGGGACGACCCTATACCCCCACTATAGAGAATAACTGGTATCGAGTTATTCAAGAGCTGCCTGATATGTCCGCCTTAAAAATACCTCGCTGGGTTTCCAATGAAAAGGTCATCTCCTACTCTCTAGCTGGGTTTTGTGATGCCTCAGAAAAAGGATATGCTGCCGCCGTGTATCTTTGCTCCCATACCCTCAAGGGTAATTTTAGCACCCTTTGAAAGGCGACTTAAATCTGCCTCCATATCTCGTCTTGATCTATGCGAAGCTCTTTTGTTGGTGAGGTTGTTAAATCTGCTTCTCTCATTAAACTTTTTGCTCCCTTAATTAACATCCAATTATTTTGTGAATCCACCATAGTATTATTTTGGTTACTGACTCCCCCTCACTTGTTAAAGACATACGCGGCCAGCCGTGTTGTCAAAAATACTGAGAACGTTCGAAATTGTGTCTGGTCTCATGTTGCATCGGATCTAAACCGATCATTTGCATGAAACATGAGATATGAGATGGACTATTAACGTTTCTCTCACACTACATTCATGAAAATAATACACTTTTAATCACTAGCAGAATATATTCGAGTGTCTTCTGATAAAAAAAATATGTTTATTATGAGTAAGGTTAAATTGACTCTTAATTTGCGGCAAACGGGATAGAGAAAAGAAATCAATGATGTCAATTTTTACATCATAAATTTATCCACAAAAACTTTTAATATTATTGATTAAATACTGATAAGGACATAAATACTCCGAAACACTCTTAAATACATTAAAAAAGTCCCAATAATCTTAAACACCATCAAATTTTCTTTTATGCAACCTTAATTATTCATAAATACCTTCAAAAACTCAAAATACACACATGCATTTGAATATTCTGAAATAATGTTGAATACTCTTAAATACTTTTATAACCTCTTATATACACTGTAATAATCGTATATACTCTCAAATACTCTTAGATACTTTTTAATACTCTCAAATACTCTTTAAAACACAAATATACAAGTAACCTCTTTAATATTCTTAAATACTGTCATACTTCTAATTATTTTAAATACACTAAATTTAAATACTAATAAAATTTGCTTAAATACACTTATATACATACAAATAATCTTATATATTTATATATAGTCCTAAATGCTTCTCTTTAATACTCCTGAAGTCCCTTAAATACAATAAATACACTTTATAGTCTTTATACACTTAAACACCCTTAAATACTGTTATATATATANACACTAAATTTAAATACTAATAAATACACTAAAATATTCCTAAATACACTTTTATATACATTCAAATAATCTTATATATTTATATATTTTTCTAAATACTTCGCTTTAATACCCCTAAAGTCCCTTAAATAATCTTTAAACTCTTAAACACCCATAAATACTGTTTTATATATATATGTGAGTATTTGAAAGTATATAAATACTCGTATATATTACAGTAAAAAAATTAATACTCTCCAGTACTCTTACAAATAAACACTATAAATTTACTTTAATTAACTTAAAAACTTTAAATTTAACTTCATGCACTCTCAAATACACTTAACTTCTTAAATACACTTAAAACCGTGAAAATCTGTATAAAAACACTCTCAAATATTAAACAATTAACAAGAGGGAACAGAATAAAAAAATGTACTTAAAATTTACGTGGGATAAAAAACCACAACCAAATAAAATATTTATATACTTTTAAATATTCTCAAATACACTTATATACTCCCAAATACTCCCAAAAATATTGTTATATATTATAAATACTCTGAAAAACACTTAAATACTGTTAAATAATATTAATATTCTTTATACACTGAAGTACTGAAAAATCCTATCAAATTATCTTGTTGTTGTTGTTAATTGGGGATATACGGCGCTCAACTTCTGAGGTTATCAGCGCACTCCATAATTTACGAATAAAATGAATTTTAATCAAATTATCTTATATTCTCTTGAATACTATTAAATACTCCAAAATACTCTTTTTACAACTGAAATAGTCTATTTAACTGTTATATTTTCTGAAATACTACAACACATTATTTTGTACCCTTATATAATCTCAAATATTCTTATGTAATATCAAAAATCATACATACTCATTTATACACTTTAATACTCTTAAATGCTTTTATATACACTGAAATACACTTATACCCTCTTATATACTCAAATGCTCTAAATCATTCGAGTATATAAGAGTATATTGAAAAATTGAAGTGCTTATATCATAAGAGAATAATTGAGTGTATTTGTACATATTCTTACAAACATACTATAAATACCCCTAATTACACTTAAACACTAAACTTTTACACTAAAAATACACCTAAACTCTTAAATAGTATAGTGTTGTAGGTTAATGTGATTATCCCCATCGCCACAAACAACGAACATGTTTTCCTTTCTCTTCCTTGTATTCTTAAACTTTCGGAAAATATTAAGAAATCTCTCAGAATAACTTTCCCTAACCTTAAGCTTTCTTTTCCACCAACAATATATTAAAACCTATTTACACCCTTGGTCTTTCTAACAGAACTAATGTCGTCGACAAACTTCCCTGTTTCACATCTAATTTCCATGGTTTTTACATTAGACAAACCGAAAACCCAATTTCCAGTAGAATCAATAACCTTAAAAATGACATTTAGGATAAACTAAAATAAAATAAAAACTGCCCTCACTAAACATGTTTTTCATGAAGAACACACATTTGACTTCGAGAATATAACCATTTTTTCCGCTAAACCCTATGAACACAAACGCCTTTTGCCTGAAACCGTTCACATTAACCTACAACACTATCCAGTTAACGACAGAAGAGACATATAACAAATTTTCTCAACTTATTCAAACATTTTCAACATTCTAAAAACCATCAGCCCTCCTTCTCAATAAACCTATCAAACATTTTTTCCAGTATCAAAGTTACTTATTCCCATTTATACCCTTCCTTTTTTTCATTGTCCTTTTTATTGCCCTCTTGAAACAGTCCGTTTTCCCTTTCAACTTTCTGCCTCTTACCTTCCTTCCACCATTCTACCTCCCACGGTGTGTGAGGTAGAATTATGGCACGTACAGTAAATAAATGTTACATGTATACTTGTTCCATATTATGTATTAATTGATTTTATTTCTTTTATAATGTCAATCGATTTTTAAATCACTAACATAATTTGATTCCATTTGTCATACCGTGTTTTAGAAACTTCTTCAGTGCTGCCATTTATTATAAATAAAATTAGTCAATATCAATTCTTAATCTAAACTTCAATAATTTCGTTCTAAATAAAGTCATATTTTAATCTCTTTTAGAAATAATTACAATATATATGTCGGTATTAGAGGGTGAAGCATTATGAAAATCAATATTTAAAATAATATTATTTTTACTTTCAGATGTTTTTACAGGCTCTTTTCTAACATCTAAACCTATTAAAGGTCTATTTTCCATAATTCCCGTGGAATATAAGCATTTCGAGATTTCCAATATATCCTTTTTTTTATCTTTATATACCCAAATTTTTAAAAATTCAATAATACCATTATCAAATGGTAAAGAAAAAGAAGAGAAAAAAAATTGAAAGGAATTAAAAAAGCGCTTTTGAATAAGGAAATTAGATTTGAGGATTACAAAAATTGTTTATTGAATCATGTGAAATATTTGCATAAACAAAAGATGATTATAAGTCATAAACATGAAATATTTACGGAAGAATTAAATAAGAAGTCTTAAAGTTGTGAAGATGATAAACGTTATTTATTAGAACATTCTACGAATATTTATGCGCATGCACATATCCTAATTGTAGTTCAAATGATGCCACATAGACAGCTCTCACGAGTGTGAGTAGTAGTTACTAATATTTTAATTTAATAGTAATTCAACACATTTTTAGATTTTAAATGAAATAATGTTATGAATTTCGAAAAAAATTACAATGTTTTAAAATTTTGAGAAATATAAATAATAACAGAACTTTAAATATTTACCTATTTTATTCCTTTCATTCTGTTTTGTTTCACTTAAATTCTCAGCAAGTTCAGTTGATAGGTCCAATGGTCTAAGTACAAGTGGCCAATCAGTCTGACTACTTGGACCAACGCACTCGACCGGCTGCACTCAAAGAGGAAAGAGCTACCTGACTGCCCCAGCGGAACAACAGCAGCCTTTGTTATGAAGGAAGGTAGGTTTCCACTGAACCTAAGCGCCCCGGCGGGAGAGGTACCACCTCTCACTCGGGGTCCTTGGCCAGTGTTTCTCAGCCTCCTACTAACAAAAGGCGGAACACGAGCAACAGCCTTTCTGAGGACTCAGAAGGCTTCATAAAACCCAAGAAAACAACACGAGTCACAGAACCTCAAGCCCCTTCATCAGTGCCTACTAACAACTCCTTTGGAGTGCTTACTGATGAACCTGCTAAGGCCTACCCTCCACCTATCATCATGAGACCACTGATACCCTACCTAGAGCTGGAAACTCAGTTCCTTACGCTTGGACTCCAAAGCACTGAATATCACATCAGTGCCTCGAAAAGCGAGATAAGGATCTTCGTACTTACGAAGGAACGATGAAGACACCTATGGAAAAAGCTCAA
>KZ809008.1:74001-84435 GCA_000696205.2 Oncopeltus fasciatus | reverse complement strand
AGAAGACATCTACAGCTACATCTGAAGATTACTTGCGGCCTGCTTCCCCGAGGATCTTCACAGATTGTAAGTTGCGAACTTTCTCAACTTATAGGGTACTATACTGTCTCACCTTAGGTTAAGTTATTGTTAATTATTGTCAATAAGCAATATTTTAAGTAATAAGTTTTTGTCACTTATAAGAGTAAGATTTTAATTTTTTAAATTTCTCCCAAAAACATTTTAAAACCAGCCACATTAACCATGACTGACAACAAAAAATACACATACAAATACGATATGGCAAGTGACGACTACGACCATATCCCATACTATGACGGTAACCCAGTACACCTGTTAAAATTTATTAAAACCGTTGAAGGTGTGTTTAGACTAGTTTGCGATGAAAACAATGCGAACGCAGGCTTAAATCATATAATGTTGTTAAATAAAGTCACGGAAAGGCTAACTGGTTCAGCAGAATCGCTAATATTGAGTAAGAAAATATCGTCAATTCCCGAACTATTTACTAATTTAAAAAGTCAATTTTCAGACACGAGAATCGTAGAGTCCCTTATAGCAGAAATATACCACACGAAAATAAGACCTAACGAATCACCTTTTGAACTTTTAAACAGTTTTGAATATTTAAGAAACTTAATCTTTAATAGATATTTAATAGACGGACATTCTGCAGCTCTAATAAAAGAACTTATGCAGAGAACTGAAAAAGAAATCATACATCAGTTGTATGACCAATATGATCCACTACTGACAAACTTTATTAAAACACAAGCTCCCAAAAACCTTGACGAATTTAGAGCAATACTATTTACAAAATGCAACTTTATACTAGAATTAATATCTAGGAATAAACATAAAAATTTTGAAAGACCTTTCAGAGACGAAAAAAATCAGTTTAATAATGATTACTACTTCCAACCTTCTCACAACTCACAGAACTACTCCAGAAGGACTAGTTATAGAGATGAATTTTACCAATCACCTAACACTAGGGATAATCATGAAAACGTAAGACAAAAAACACATCCTACACAAACATTACACCCTAATAATCCCAATCACCCTTTTAATCGATATAAAGCCCCACCAGACATATCAAGCTCAGGAGGTTTTGCTTCCAACAGCCCAAACTTTCTGTCGTCTGCTCAAGGAACTATTAAAATGCAAAAAAAAGGGGAAGAGGATCATTCTTCTAAAATTGAAATTTTGAATCATTTTGAAGCTACTGAACATTGTGAGATATCTTCGACCATTGGCTCTAAAATGGAATTCGGTGATCCATTGTCTCAGAATAGTGCTTTTCCAGTTAATAAATCTGACTATTTCTCAAATCATATGTCCATTTCTGGAATGGAGCTCACTGAAGCCATTCCTAGTATCTTTGTTCAAGCAAAGCCTAATTTTAATCAATTTATATCTCAATGCAACAGAAAAAACTCATCCAGTAATATTAATAAATCAGAAATGGAACTGACTGAAGTGATTCCCCGAGGTTTAGACCAAGGAGAAAATGTGAATTGTTTGCCTGAAACAGAAGAAAATAATTTTAAAACTAATGTCATGAATCAAGGCTTAAATTGTGTAAACAATCATAAAATTCACCCAGATTTCCCACAAACAATGAATTCTACTGAAGGACTACAAACACAAAATATTGTTTCGGATAAAGGCGTCAATAATCACCATAAAGAAAATATTCCCCCACTTCAAGGCAACTATTTATCTAATTCCCCAAAAATGAATGATTCTGTATCATTGCAGATGGAATTAACTCATGCACATGGTTTTCCATTGGATGACCAGAACCAGAAAAACACAATTGCAACGTACTTTTTACCTGACACCAGAGAAAAAAATTATTTAAATTGTCAACAAGACATGGATACATCTCTTATGGAATGTACTGAAGCTGTTCCCAATCAGTACAGGAATGAACAGTACCTTGACACACAAAGAGATAAATCTGAAAATAATGTATCTAATACATTAGTGAATGAGAGTTTTGATATGGAAATTACAGAAGCTATTCCAAAAAAGCAAACAAAGCCTAGTGAAAATCAATCAAAAAACGCTAATAATAGCTCTGAGATTAGTGAAAATCTATNGAGGAAGAGGATCATTCTTCTAAAATTGAAATTTTGAATCATGTTAAAGCTACTGAACATTGTGAGATATCTTCGACCATTGGCTCTAAAATGGAATTTGGTGATCCATTGTCTCAGAATAGTGCTTTTCCAGTTAATAAATCTGACCATTTCTCAAATCATATGTCCATTTCTGGAATGGAGCTCACTGAAGACATTCCTAGCATCTTTGTTCAAGCAAAGCCTAATTTTAATCAATTTATATCTCAATGCCACATAAAAAACTCATCCAGTAATATTAATAAATCAGAAATGAATCTGACTGAAGTGATTCCCCGAGGTTTAGACCAGGGAGAAAATGTGAATTGTTTGCCTGAAACAGAAGAAAAGAATTTTGAAACTAATTTCATGAATCAAGGCTTAAATTGTGTAAAAAATCATAAAATTCATCCAGATTCCCCACAAACAATGAATTTTACTGAAGAACTACAACCACAAAATATTGTTTCGGATAAAGGTGTCAATAGTCACCATAAAGAAAATATTCCCCCACTTCAAGGCAACTATTTATCTAATTCCCCAAAAATGAATGATTCTGTATCATTGCAGATGGAATTAACTCATGCACATGGTTTTCCATTGGATGACCAGAACCAGAAAAACACAAATGCAACGTACTTTATACCTGACACCAGAGAAAAAAATTATTTAAATTGCCAACAAGACATGGAAATATCTCTAATGGAATGTACTGAAGCTGTTCCCAATCAGTACAGGAATGAACAGTACCTTGACACACAAAGAGATAAATCTGAAAATAATGTATCTAATACATTAGTGAATGAGAGTTTTGATATGGAGATTATAGAAGCTATTCCAAAAAGTCAAACAAATCCTAGTGAAAATCTATCAAAAACCGCTAATAATAGCTCTGAGATTAGTGAAAATCTACCAAAAAACGCTAATAATAGCTCTGAGATTAGTGAAAATCTATCAAAAAACGCTAATAATAGCTCTGAGATTAGTGAAAATCTATCAAAAANGGACTAATTGTTAGTGTAATACTCTATATCTTTTCTAACTCTAACTTTTTGTTCAAACTACTCTTGTTCGGTGTGCAGGCTAGTACTGAACATACCTATTGTATTTTACTCTTTGTAAATTACATTTCAATTATTGAATAATAATCAAACTACAAGTCCTTAGACTTATTTTTAACCCTTATTATTCTATAAAAAGGATTGGAAATAGGCCTTCTCCTATTTACCATGGTGGCAGCGGACTCCTGTTTCCAGACTTTAACCTGTTATACGACGCTACTAATCATTATTAGTGAACCAATCGGTGTCTACGCATCGAGTCTCAACGCAGAACGCTCTCTGCTCAGGACCCAGGACTCCTGCTAGCACATCCTTCGCAAGCTCAACAACCTCAACATCCAGGTCAACCCTGTAAAGACTGATGCTTCAGAAAAGGCCAAGAAGGGCAGACTTCCCACCCACTCCACCATCGGAGGACAACGGCAGAGGATTTCCACTAGGATCACCTACCTGGGAATTCACCTCCACCTTCATCTGATCTTCACCCCTCACGTGAATGTACGCATCAAGCATACACGTCTGAAAACCTACAGGTTACACCACCTACTACGCCCCCAGAACCTGTCACTTAGACTTAAACTACAGGTTTACAAAGCAGTTGTCAGGCCGACACTACTCTACGGCGCGCCCCTCATGAAGTGGTTGGCTCCATCCACGCTCCAATCATTTCAATCCTTCCAAAATTGTGTGCTGCGGAAGATAGTCCGTGGGACCTCTCTCCAGCGCGCCAAGACCTCCCACATCCCCGAGGAACTTGAACTCCCCTCAATACGAGACATCCTGCGTAGGGGGCATATCAAGTTCTATGACAGCCTTAAAAACTGTCATAATCCCTTCTTCAGGGATATAGTGCCACCTCAATTACCTAGCTATTGGCAGGGATCAGAATCTACTGCCAACTACACCGACATAGCGGAATGACTCCCCGCTCATTTTGTACATATGTAAATAATTTCTAGATATAATATGTTAGATTTAAGTTCTCAATGACACACCCGTGTACGTGTGTCATACATTATATAAACGCCGGTTATGCCTCACCGGTTACTTCATTTGTAACGCTCCTCGGAGCACAACGTCCGCAGACATATTCTCACCATAACCCACACATACCTACGGGTAAAAGGGTTGCTATAGGTGGTGTACCAATTACACTCACACCACCATAGCACACAAACTTGTATACATCACTTTTTTACTAATAAACTAGGCAGTAGTAAAAAAAAAAAAAAAAAAAAAAATGTAAAACACTTGCTAAATTTTTTATATTTTGTATTTCAAAATAATTTTTTTTTATTTCATTTATATGCTAAACTCCATGTGTGAAAATTGCCTTAGGAAAAATATTTATTTACATAGTCCATAAGAACTGCATTGTTAAAATTAAAATGGTGAGAAAAGTACCCTATAGGTATGTAGAAAATACAATCAAGCTGCACCCTTGATGGCCACCACCATCAGCACCTCCACTTCCGGCAAATATCACATCACCTTTTTCGTTCGTGAGGACACTTCACGCTTAAGAAGGGGGGACTTATACAAATCCCTCTGTCGGCATGAACTCTACTTGCCATCCCTTTGGCGGCACCGACCCTTCACCAGTTAAACTGATAGTAAAATGTTTTCCTGCAAAGCCTTTGTTTTTTGTATTTTTTGTTCTTAGAAATTTTATGTTGTGTTTATGTGCACAAAAAAAACAATGATGGTGAAATATTTGGAGAATAATGAATTTAAAGTCTTATTTTGAGAATGTGTATAAATATGGTTAAGTGATAAATCAGCGAGGTGGGAAGCGTTGCCATTACTGTCCGGAGGTGGCAGCCGTTAGAGCCAGTAAAAAGGGGCAATTTACTCCCCCGCCCCCTTCTCCCGGAGCCAGGCCCTGGAGTGGGGAAAGAGATCCCTGGTGACGTTCGACTTTTTTTTTCTTCCACCCCAAGGGACGTTTTCAATTGTCAAGCTCACACTGGAGGAAGAACAATCCAGGGGCTGGCTGTACCTATTCTCGAGGCAAGGAGTTCTTTTGAATATCAGGGAATGTCTCTTTCCAGTATCCCCACCCCGACTTCGAACTGGATTAAAATTTATACATGTTCATGTTTCTAAATAAATAAGCTACATTCCTTGAAGATTTATTAATTTTAAGACAAAACTTTTAATCAAGGAGTGAGAAAAATTCATTTTGATGTTTTGATGAAGCCTGGAAGATTCAAAGAGTTTCATGAAACGCAGAAGACACTTGATCCACAATGATTACTTATATTTGAGGATTAAAGCTAAACAAAAATTATTACAATAAGATAAAATTTTGGGAGGTCTTAGCTGAACGCTAGTGAAAAAGACTAAGGGGAGAAATGAATATAGAAAATCAGCCTACATCGAAAAGAAACAGGAACAAAAATAGACGGCATTCATAATGGAATATTGGAGGGAGTGCATCTAGAAATTGCCATACGGAATAGATATTGGTGAATTGAGTCCTCACCATGATTTAGTACCAATAGATATTGGTGAATTTAGGCCTTAATATGATTTAGTACCAAGCAAGATGTACACAAGACCTCTAGAAGCAGTAATAAGAGAAGTACTGAGGAATTTACCTGTATGTGAAACATGACTGAATTATAGCCGACTGTTATGATCAATATATAAATAAATGGGCTTAATACAAATAAATTCAGAAGAAACCATATAGAGGAAACGCGTTTCAAGAAATGACGAGGAACAAGAAATCTAATAGATTATGTAAGGGTGTCATCAAAGTCCGTCTTGCACAAGCTGCATAATCTAAGCAGACTATAAATGAATAATATAAATAAGAGTAAAATGACAAAAAATGTAATTTTCAAGCCATAGAGAACAATTTGTGTAATAAAACAAAGTTAAAATGAATACATATTTGTGTAACACAAATAAACATTGTGATATTGCGTATATAAATTATTCTCTCTCTCTCTCTCTCTCTAAACCTCTCTCCTCATCTGATTCAAAATAAAAATGACAAGTTTTAAGAACTAGTATTGAAAAGCCACATTAAAAAATATTATTCTTAATATTGGTACTTTTCAAAAATGCTGTGAATTATATTGTTATAAAATTATATTTCACAGGACTTATAATAACGAAGATTTAAATATTTGAAATTTTAGGTCCCCCTAAACCCGCCTCCTCTTAACCTACTTCAGCTATTATTGAACTCATCCAACGGTTAGAATAAGGAAGTTTGTTTGGTTTTATTATTTAAATAATTTCTGAGGCCAGAAGGTTTATAGACAAATACCATATGTAAAAGTTTAAGAGCTCAAACCAGTGTGAATGAAGGACGCAAAATGTTATAAAAGTTGTTTTGCTGCAGCAGGTGCAGTAATTTGTTTACAGTAATGAATCAGAACAATTTTGTACTAAACAATATTTTGTGCGTAACGCAGCGAATTTCTACAATCCAGATTGGAGTATCAGTTTATATCTAGATCTAGTGCCGATCAGAGGTATCTATTTATCTTGCCTATCTAACTGGATAGATCTAGCTTGCTCTTGAGGATAACTGGGGACTTCAAATCTTTTCTTATCAGGGACTACTTCATTTACTCCTAATCTCACACGTACATACTATTTCCTCGTTGACGAAACATTGTTTTTAAATTTTTCAGCAAGTTAGAGCTACTATTGTTTGTATGTTTTTCATTCGGTCTTGAATTATGGAATATTATATAAATTATTATAAATAATATTAATTATTTATTAGTTATTATTAACATCAATAGTACCATCATTTTTCATTACTAAGAAATGAATTGAACGTAATTTTTTTTTTTAATTTAGTATCATTCAAAAACATCTCTTACGAAAAAGCCACTCTAAGGTAAATAATTAGAAAATGTAGTAATACTTCTTCCGAGTTCAACCGTGTCATGAGAATGGCTCATTCTCCATTCTGCCCTGAAGAAGCCATCACAGAATGTGCGAAAGCTTGGCACCTAAAAACTCTAAGACACGGTTGAACCCGGAAGAAGTATTGGTAAATATGTCTGAGGATCGTGGAAGCCTACGTGATCATCTAATTAGGAGTTGTCTCTTTGAGGATTGGGATGGCCTTTCATTTAAAAAACAAAAAAAAACAAAACATATTTGGCATAATTATATACTTACCGACAGACGACATATTTAGCGCATAAAAATTACGGGTATTTAATTCATTTTTTTTTTATCTAGAGGATACTGTACTGCTGAGTTTCATTAATACAAATTTTGTCTTGTTGAGTGTTGAAAGACACACACTCTTATGAAAAAACAAATATGTTGACAAGTGAAATAACTAGAAAGCCGCTATAAAACTGATCTGCATTGGAGGGGGGGTTAATAAGTTTCCGATTGACTTATAACGAGTACTTCTTCTAACCTAACGAATAACAATACAAATAGTTGTGTTTATTTTCAAATCTTTAAGATATCGGTATAAAAACTTTAAAAACTTAATTTCTCTTGGCCACGTCCCTGTTAAGAAACACTTAGAATACACCTAACTTTGAAGGCATAGCCAATAATGATAATGAGCTAATTTTCCGCGAGAGAGTGGCTAGCGGTTAGGAGGAGAGGGGTAAAGGCGGATGAGGGAATTAGCCGTTAATACAGAAGAGACGAGATATTCCCATCTATCTTGCCAGACCACCTTCGTCTTCTTATTCCCACAATTTCTTATCACAATGAACCTATGATAACGGCTCAGGGGAGCTTCTACTCTGTAAACCCTAAAACTTTCATGTTTAAACTTACCTCATCCCTCAAATCCCTTTGTCCCCTATCGAAAGTTTTACCCAAGTTCTTAGAGGTTTTTGATTGCTTTATACGGAGCGATTCACCTACACCAACCAAATATGACTAATGCCTTGTTTACTTCTGTAATACGTAGAGAGAAATAATAACATAGCGTTTACTTCTGGCAGATTCCCCGTAAGAAAATCAAGCTGTTTAGCTTCTTTTGAAATATTTCAATAGACCTTCATACATCCTACATTGGAGATGCTTAAAACTTGAAAACATTATATGTATATATGCACCGGGGTAGTCTGGTACTGGACGGTGGTTAAGGTACTAGATTCTTAAGTCATAGGACCCAGGTTCAATGCTCTCTGTGAAAATTGTATTTTTCTTACTCTGCTTCTGTTTGCAATAGCCTAAAGAATTCCGTAGTGTGCTCCAAGGGAACAACCCTGCCCTAATTGAAACCATTCCTTATTAAACGGAAAGAAATTAGGCGGCTAGAACGGTGTGCTAAAACTGGGAAAAAACTGAATCATTAATAACACTGATGTTGTAGATCTCTTGCTATAAAATTAGATATTACTGGATCTCCTAAGATATACCTTGCCTGTTTTCCTGGGTTTAAAATGTAGAATATGTGAAGAGATGGGAGAAACAATCTATCTTTATTTCTCTTCATATTCCAAGGATGTGATTGAAGTAGGACACCTGTTTGGGACGTGTACCTCACGAGCCACTGTTACCTGTAGCCCATCCAATATAGATCACTTTGTAATATCAGTTTTTTCTTTATACAATACAATCTTCTCTTTCCACTACTCTTTACATTTTCTTTAATGATATTATATAGTCATTTGATATAAATATATAGATAATGCTAAAACGAATACAATAATTTTTAAAGATACAGGAATTCAATTGAAAATTCATATAATCATTTAACTTATTACAAAATTACATTTTGAAAAACTAAATAGACCATTACTGACTGTTTTAATCGAACGTTAAATGTAAATTTTGGAGTAATGTTGAGTTACTAAAATAAGAAATATTTCTATAAAGTGAATTGTGTTTTATGAAACTTAAGAGAGATATTTTTATAAAAGATATTCTATGTGTGAAAAAGATTACAAGGCAAGGAAAGATTTAATACAAATATTCATCAATTGCTTAATTTACGAAGATTCTGTGTGAGGGAATTTATTTTTTTACCGGGACTCAATTAATGGGTCGAGATATAATTTTGGGGGTATTCCTCAGTATTCATGTAGTGAATGCTAAGGATGTATTTCAGTACAGGGTGTAGAAATAAACCTAATATGGAAAGTTCTTGGGAAATTTTTTATTAACAAGGTAACTGAGGAATGTAATTTATTTTCGCAATTCTTGCGTTTATTTAATTGTTTTTAGCATGTTATTACAAACGGCCATTTTAATCAGAAGAGCAGACTTGCTTTTCTCAATTATAATAAATTATTATAATTTTGAGCTGTGTAACACTTGACAACTGAGATAACCTCAGTTGCATCTGACACCTTGGAAGCTGCATTAGACCATTGCAGAAAACACCATGATGAAGAAATGATACCAGTCTATTCAGTAATGCAATTTTGGCAGAGGCTTTTCCTGTGACGCGTTGCACTGATAACACACCCGACTCTAATCTCAATGGGCTTTAATTAGTGACACATGGTCAAAACACTAAAGCCTCACTCCAGATCAAAGTGGGAGTAACCTCCCGAAATAATTGGCTCTGCGGCAAACACAGGAGCATATGTGTACTATATACTGTTTCACTTATTTTTAATACTAAATAAACACTTAAATTAAAGAAAAATAAATAAAAAATATTAATATAACGTATAGTTTTAATCCAGCGATAAGACAGGATACGAATAATGATTCCGTATAATAATAATGTTTCTTGCTATTTAAAAAAAATATACTACATATTATACATTAGTATAGTAGTCAAATAACAAATATATAATATCTATAGTAAACAAACAAATAATAATAACAATAAATAATTACTAAACCTTAGCTTTCTAAATTATAACTTATTTTTACATATGTTTGCGGAATAAAATACATCAAATTTGTGATTTGGGGAGAATTTTTTAATTAATTATTGAATTTCACCTCAATTAAAAATGCAATAAGTAACTTAAAAAATTCTCCCAAAATCACAAATTTAATGTATTTTATTCCGTAAACATATGTAAAAATAAGTTTTAATTTAGAAAGCAAAGGTTTAGTGATTATTTATTGTTATTATTATTTGTTTATTTACTATGGATATTATTTTTTTGTTATTTGACTGTAAGGCCAAGTTTATACACTCACACACACATACATAACTATAAAATTTCATTTTAATAATATTTAAATTAGTTCGGTGAGGCTTACTAATCTATTAAACCCTTATAGGTATGTTGCAATAGCTCTATAAAGAATGCCACACTTCTAAATTCTATAAATAATTA